>BPLQ01015482.1:7500-229815 GCA_021605075.1 Caerostris darwini
ATTCCAACTTGATTATAATGAGACGAAAGCTGATAAAAAATTATTTTTAATCTTCTGCACATTTAAAATTAAAGTTTGTATGGTCCGAAGGCAGTCCTTTGGTTTATAATAAACATCTATTGAACAACCTTGACTTTGTTTGTAAATGGTGTGTTAGATTCGCCATGAATAAAGCGAAAAACACATAGCAGATCGAATTTCTATTGTTTCTTCGTTGCTTGCTTGACAATAATACGAGTCACTCTTAGATTACCTGGCTACTGGTGTCAAATAGTGAATTGTAAATGACAATGTAGTGAGGGAAAGAGCCAAGATAATACCATCTCTTCTATTCTTGCGAAGGACAATTACTACAAAAAAAAAGCTAATTCTATGCATTTAGTGAGATTGTCGAGTCCTATCCATTGGGAATTGTTGCAATTAGGTCACACTGCCTCAGCAGACCTATATTGTGATTAGCTACCCAACTGGATAGAAAAATACGTGAACTTTATTGTGCACTGTATAACCGAAAAGATGTTATCTTCCAACATGACAAAGGCAGGTCTCATATAGTTTTAAAGACGAAGGAGAAGACACTTTGGCGTTATAATAAAAACTTGCACAATAGATAAACTCTCAGAATGAAGAACATATAAAATATGAAAATAAAAATAAGACTTTGAAGAAAATGTTTTTTTTTTTTTTTTTTTTTTAACTTTCTCTGAATAATAAATTTGAATCTTTATAAAGCAACAAAACATAATTAAAGATGTCAGACATTAAAGTGTAAATAGTAATAAATACTTTAAAATTTTGGGAAACTTTTCTCCTTTATTTTGAAATGATATTTAAACAATCAACATTTTAAAAAGTAAACCTATGCATACCAAAGTAAAAAAAAAAAAAAAAAAAAAATCTTAATTAATTGCCTGAAATTAATATGATTTTATTGATTTAATTTTTTTGAGGTTTGGATTGAGAAAATTTGGATTTGGAAACATTGACATTTTAATATTATATAAAGATCTAACAATTTTTTTTAAACATTCATTGTGCTGACTTCATTTTGATGTACCTTTTGTCTGCACTTTCAGATTTAACTTGTAATCAATAACAAAATAAATATTTCTCTATATAAATTTTTAACATTATATTTTATACTTTTTAAAATCCCGAAATAATATTACAACTAATACCACGTATGAGATATAACATTCTTGAAAAAAGAAAACTTCAATCGAGGATTATTTATAATTCTATCATCATTATTTGCAATATAGCAATATGTTGTGAATAAATGTATATAATTTTAAATAAATGTATATAAATTCATTTGAATTTCCTCTTTATTCCATTATGTTTTGATATCAAAAGCATTGGTTCAATTTTCGTTTGACATATTAGAAATGCATTTATATATTTCAAGTGTCACTGGCAATTACTACTTTGATGATTTCGAAATTAATTTCATAATTCGAAATCTGTTTGATGATGTCTTTGAAAAATATTAACTGCACAGATATTTTCTATATAAACAGATTACAAAGTCTCAATATATTCTCATTTCAGAATAGTTCTGCGTAATATTACAATTAAATAAAGGGATATATATTTTCAAATAATTGGTGAATGAATAGAAAATCTAATCAAATTTTGTTAAGAGTCAAACTTAGTGTTTTGTGTTATTTAAACAACTTCATTAAAGACATCGACAATCATATATATTAATTCAATCATAAATGATGGTGTATTTTGTGAATAGAAATGCATTTCCTAATATTTACGACGAAATAATTGGTTATAGATTTGTTTGAGTATCAAAGTCTGATCTCTTTAACAAACCCATTGAGAAAAGTTTAAATTTAGTCATGACTGTAAACTCTGCGAAGAGTTAATTTTAAAGTAGTTAACATTATTATTAAATATAAAAGCAATTGTGCTCAAATGAGATAAATTCATATCAAAGATTGAAATTTTCATAAACATTGTTACTGAAATATGCATTTTTAATGAGCTATTTTGTTGATTATACTGTTAATTTAATTGCTGTAAAATATTTGTACAGATGAATGATTAAAATTTTCTTTCATTTTCTTTATGCAACAATTCTAATATGAAATGTATGATTTCAAATATGTATAATGTTATAAAATTAAATAACTGAGTACGAATTTCTAGTATTTTTTTAAAAAATAGTATCAGTTTGATGATAAAATATTTAAGCCAAATCTTTTGAGTAAAACGAACAAAACAAATGAACACTCAAAATATTAAAATGTGAAAATTAGAAAGTCATACAAGTTGAATAAATAACTTTAAAATAAAGTATACCATACTGATATTTTAAAATTTAGTTACGTGATTCAACTTCAACATTCACTCATAGTCTGGGGGTAATATAAGCTGTAAAGATTATAAGAAGACGAAACTTTAAAGTTAAGTTTGTAAAACTACACAGAATAAATGCATATAATGGCAGATTAATCAGACAGTCGATTAGATTTTTCCGAGTTCTATGTTGTACGATACGTAAATGCAGAGCAATTTTCCGTGAAGACATTACTTTCAGTATCATTTGGCTTTACTTCTTTTAATCCGCATCATTTTGATGAGAAGAATTGACATCATTCCACAAATGCCAATTGTCCTAAATCTTGATGATCAATCTAATAATCGATGATTGGATGAACAACAAGCTTTAGAAAGCATGTTGCGAGACTAGCTTAACTTAATTGTTTCAAATCATTAAAAGTGTTCAATCAAGAGTTTGAAAGACTTTTGTACAAAAGTACAGCTGTAAAAAGGATTGGTAATGATCAACTAAAAAAAAAACATCAATGGATGATCGATATATTGTGCTACAGGCGAATAAGTATCAATACTAGTCAGTAGCCAACATTGATTAACAGCTGTTGCAACAAAGATATGGCACGTGTCTGCTCTTTATTGCAACCAAAAGCCTTCATAAAAGGTGGCATATTGTCCACCTACCCAAATTCTGAATCTCATTGACAGCAGTCCATCAGCCTTAACATTTAGATTGGTGCAAGGAACACAAAGGCTAGACATCTCATCAATGGAATCACGTCTTCTTTACAAATGAGAGTTGTTTCAATCTCACACGCTATTTTCAACATCATGCGATATGTAGGGATGTAGGGGCACGGTTATATCCCACTAGCATCGGGTAAATACACAATTACTGTGGCACTAGCGTGCTCGCTTTAATCTATGTTGTGATGAATGGGAGGACCGTGCTCCAAATTTACGACCTGAGGTACTTTTACCATAGATCGTTATTATCAGCAAGGGATACATCCCCATGTGCGTCACTTACGAGGTACCATTTGTGTAGTATATTTATAGACCAATATGTGTAGTATTTTTATAGGTAAAACCAGTTCACATCGGACTTTTGCTTTTGAAGAATTTCTAAATAAGGAGATATACTTATGATTGATTAAGTGTATTTTCTTAGTTTAAATCTCATAGAACATGTGTTGGAAGCTTTGGAAGATGTTTTATTTACGATTATATTTGCTTAAGAATATCAACAATTAAAATTAATGTTCACTAAAAATGGCCTTTCTTAGCTCAATAACTGTTGGATAATATGAAGTTAAAAGTTTAGTATAGTGAGACGGTGCCATGCTAAATTAAGGGAAGTTAGATCCATTTTTAAGTTTGCTTGTTGTTTCATGTTTGGGCAAACTAGCAGTTATTAAAATGCTACTCTTTCGATGAAGCTTTTTATTTTTTTTTTTCAATTCTGTACGATTCATTAATTTTTGCTTAAACTTTATTCTTCCACTATGTACAACATACCACATTTGCGTTCGAAATTTCATATCTCCTAGGTGATTTAATGGGCAATCACGGTTAAAAAATGTTGCCTAAGTTTGACACACCAATGTACATATAATTTCTACTATTACGTTATATAGTTACACTACCAAACAATTACAATTATTCCCATATAAAATTATAAATACTCATTCAAGTAGATCACAAGAAATCTAGATAAATTCTGATACTGTTGATGATTAAAAATTGGGACATTCTAAACATTTTATATAGCTCAGAATAATTACAATTCTAATAAAGTTCTTCAAAGTAATATGCTGGAATTTTTAAGACTCTCAGACGTCAGTAGGAAAGAAATTGATTGCATAATTCATTTTACTGCTAAATGAAATTATCTTGAAAGGATATTGTTAAATTCTTACAAAAAATAGTGCCGATAATATTTCGTTCACCTAAAGGAATTTCAAATTTACTCTGAAAATATTTATTTATGTGGAAGTGAAAATAATTACATTATTCACACATTATAGCTAGAGAATCTTTTCTATGCAGTACAATAATCCAAAAAATAAAAATAAATATGCATGATTTAATTATTAAAATTATCCATGAATATTATTAAAAATATCCGTGATTTAATTATTGTTAACTATTATCTTGACAATTTTAGTTACTATGATACAAAAATTATTCTTTCTAAAATAATACATGTACAATAACTGAAATATCTCAAAAGGGATACCTAAATTCAATCAGTGAATGCTAATTGAATAATCACATCTTAATTACGAAAGTTAATAATATTATAGTGGTTAGCACAAAATGTTAATTGTATAAGGTAGCTGTATTAAATATCATATAATAATCGTGATCCAAAAGTTTTTGTAGGTTGAAAACAAGTGGAATGTACCATTTTCAAGAATATTTACACATGTGTGCAAGATTTTTTTTTAATTAAAATTCTTAATTAAATGAAATTATAACAAATTAAAATGTAACACTGTTTACTGGAAAAACTCATAATGACGATATTTTACTATTCTACCATACATAATTTTATAAACATAATTTTACAAATGCATAATTATATATACATAATTTTATAAATGCAGATACTTTGGACTCAGAACTGAATTCAAATATATGCTATAAACATTGAATTCAAATATATGCTATAAACAGTGAATTCAAATATATGATATGAAGATTATGAAAGATCATAAGAAAACAAATGGTCATCGAAATTTATTATAGAAAGAAACCCAAGACATCCAATTACAATATTTTACTTCAGGAGATCATTATATTTACAAAAATTGCAAAGAATAATATGCCCTAAAACACTATATACATTTTTTTCTTCCTACTGTTGATATGAAATAAACAAAATGTAAATCCAATAAAAATATATTTTTTATATTAAAAAAATCTTTCTGTTTGTAATTAATACAGAAAAACTAATATTCATTTAAACAAATTTAAAGTCCATTTAAAATAGATCAGTACCATTAAGCAGGCAATCTACTTCTAAATTAAGAATCGAGACAGTTTAAATTACAGTGAACTACTCAGAACAAAATTCAGACAGTTTAAATTTTAGCTATAGTAAGCTAGAAAGATTTTAAGCAAGCTGGAGGTAACAAATTTTTATAAACATATTAATCCCTCAGTAATATAAATAAAAACAACGTGGTGGGATGTATTATTTTTTCCAATATGAAACTACAAAGAAAATATTCTATTTTTGAATAGCAAATGTAAGAAAACTAAGTATGTCTGATAGAAATGTAAACACAGGATTATCAAAGTACATCAAACACAATTGTTAAATAATTTGAAAAGGAATTATTTCAGAAAAATTAATATTTATTTAAATAAATTTAAGTCCATTTAAAATAGGCCAGTTCCATTAAACAGGTAATTTTCTTCTAACTTAAGAATCGAGACAGTTTAAATTACAGTGAACTACTCAGAACAAAATTCAGGCAGTTTAAAATATAGCTATATCCATTATATTATCTATAACTATTGTTTTTAGCAAGCTGGAGAAAATAAATAAATTGCTATAAACAAATTAATCACTTTGTAATATATCACACTACAGTGTTTTTATTTATATTACTTTTTCTAATGTGAAATTTCATAGAAATTATTTTATTTTTGCAAAGTAAATATAAGACAACAAGGTACGTCTGAAAGAAAACAGGATTTCCATTGAATATTTTATTTTCAAAACACAGACACACTAATGAGATATCGAGGAAAATGCTTTCATCTGCATCGTAATTTATCATATAAAGTCATTTCTTTACCTTGAGAAAAAAAAGTATATCTTTAAAATGGTTAAGTATTTCATTTGCCTGTTCGTATTTATGCTGTTGCAATCTTCACAAAGAGAAAAAAAAAATAAATAAAGACCGATTCATTTATTTTGAATATTTTAAACAAAATTTTGTCCCATCGTTTTGGAGAAGTTGAAATATCTAAATGCAATCGCACTGTGTATTAAGATGCCATTTTTTAACTTGGGCATAAACGTTAATACAACGTTTATGCAAATATGCCCTTAATGTATAATAGAGTCTCTGTCTTATGTGATGGGGCAGAATGTATACTTACATTTATTCATAAGAATTTTGAGAATTATATGATACTGTTGCAGTCATTTAGTATTAGGAAAAGAAACATTTGCGTTTCATGGATTGTGTTCTAGAAATTGGGAATCAAAGTGGTATATGTTATGGAATTTAAAATAAGGATATTTCTTTATGAATGAATATATTATAAATGGTTAAATAGTCATCCAGTATATTAAATATATTATATTATGGTTAAAAAGGTATATAAAACGTTAAAATATGAATCAAAGTGTTTATTTTTTGTGAATTATGAAATTAGACGAAGTAAAAAACAACGTTTTAAACAAAAGAAATCGCATTACAATGACTATGCTTTGTTGTAATTTTTAAATTTAGCATATGATTTCATTTAACATTTAAATATGTAAAAATACCAGATATTATTTAGTCCATTTAAAACTTCTTAAACTTTGAGTCTTTTTCATGATAAAATATAATAGAAATTTATATACGATGTCTATAATGTAGATAAGAATAAAAATGTATATAAAATGTTAAAATATGAATAAAACATTTATTTTTTGGGAGTTATGAAAATAGACGAAGTAAAATATAATTTTTAAAACAAAAGAAATCGCAATTACAATGACTTTGCCTCCACTGTCATTTTTAAATTGAGCGAATGATTTCACTTAACATTTAAAAATATAATAAATCAGATAATGTATAATCCTATTAAAAATTTTTATCTTTGAATCAGTTTCACGATAAAATATAGAATAACAGTAAGTAATTTTTTTACATTTCATATTGATATTAAAAATCACTCTGCATATATTCTTTAAACATCATATAAGTTTTATTCTTAAGAATTTAAATAAAATGTATTTTTGACCGAATCAAAATAGTTATGTAAAAATATATTTAAATTTATATATTTATTACTACTGTATTTATTTACCTTAAATGTTTAGAGTTAGTTTATAAATTCAGCATAAAATATTGAGGGTGGCCTTATTATTAAAATAAGGTCAACATTAATATTTTATGCTGAATCTAAAAACTAATTAATATTAAAAGCTAATTCATGTATTTACAATACATTATATAAATATTATATTTAATGATAATTAATATCAT
Organism: Caerostris darwini; assembly: GCA_021605075.1. Lineage (NCBI taxonomy): Eukaryota > Metazoa > Arthropoda > Arachnida > Araneae > Araneidae > Caerostris > Caerostris darwini. Next base: position 15,006 of record BPLQ01015482.1, read on the forward strand.
TATATATGTTATTATATTATAATAAAATATATTATTATTATAATAATTATACTATAATATATTAAATTATGTTTAATAGTAATTTATATATTTTATTAATAATAAAATTTATATTTGTTTTACCGAATAAACATTTATTAAAAAGTTGTGGAGTATACTCCTTGAAATATGCTTAAAATAAAATTATTTATTTATCAATAAATAAAAATTGTCCGTGATAAACATTTAATAGAGGGGATAGTTATCTACAATTTTGAATATGCAACGCCCTGAAAATAAAATATCTGTAATATAAAATGATACCAACATATTGACCCAGAATTTTTCTGGTTTAAATGCAGGTTCAAGTTTTTATGTGATGTCGCACATGTACCATGAAAGAATTAAGACAAGTTTTCAGAATGATTTGATAAAAATTTAATTTCCTATGTGATATTTATGCCGAGTATCGAATTATATAATTATAAAATTTATATTATAAATTATCAGAAAGCTGATTTCTTTTGATTACTTCCATGATCCATATGCCTCAAAATGATTATAGCAAACTTAGAAAATTGGAGAAAAAAAGCAACTTCTTTGTCATTCATCAAAATTCATAAAAATTGTGACTTTGGCGACTGTATGTCAATAACTTGTACCACTAAGGCTCAGAGAAGAGCAGTGTGAAGAACACAACTTTGATAATTCAAAGAAGTAGAGAATAAATCGGTATCATTCCGGTGCTCATTTCCCTGCATTCTTTATCTTTTTATGATTGTGCAGCGCTGTTCGCTGCATTACGTCTTGATGCGTGTTTCCACTTTTCTTTCAGAAATTTCTTGGCTTTTGAAAGGGTATTTCGAACACAAATTTATACCTACTGCCTCCTTTTTTACCAAAAGAAAGTGTCTTTGTTGTTTATTTACATCCTAGAAATTGCTTTTCTCAAGCTGAGCAATAGGGTATGAGTAGAATTTGTGTTAATACGATTAGATTTCCTTTTGGAATGGCAGTGATTGAGATACAGTTATTTATAAATTATTCAATGGAAAAGTAGAGTTTTTAAATTACTCACTATCTTCTTTTTAAATGATTCTTTTTTAAATTACATTAGCATACATACTACTGTGCCCAAAAAAAGTAAAGCCAATTATTATTTTTTTTTTCAAAAACTCTTTATTCTTGCAAATTTATTTAATGGCCTTCAAAGTAATCCCCTCCAGGCACAATGCACTTATGTCAACTTTTTTTTTCCAATCCTCAATGCATGTTAAAAAATCATCGGCAGGAATAGCCTTCAAAGCGCGTGGTGATTCATGTTGAATCTCTTCAATTGACTCAAAACGTTGTCCCCGGAGTGTTTTTGTGAGTTAAGGGAATAGCCAGAAGTCACTCACCAAATCTTTAATTTTTTGGACGTGAGCTTCGTCGGTTGAGGTGGATGGTCGACCAGAGGGCTCTTCGTTTTCCTTCTTTCTTTGCCTTCTTTGAACTGTTTATACCACTCCTAAACATTTCTTTCTGATAGAGGAATGCTCACCGAATGCCTTCTCCAACATTCGTCTCCAAATAGCGAATGCTCACCGTATCCTTCTCCATATAGCGTCTCAGCAAGTCAAGGGTAACTAAAGCACTAATGAATATTTTGATGTCAAATTTCACACAGATGTCAAGGACAGTGCCAGCAACTTAAAAAAAAAAAAAATGCAATTTCATAATCCCCGGGAATTTTAAATTGAAAATTGGTTTTTACTTTTGGACACAGTAGTGCATTATCATACATATATTTTTTAGCTGAAAGAATGCTTGCACTTATTTAATAAATTAATAATTGTGTTAACATTTTGTAAATATCTCCAACCCAAGATTTTTGTACTATTTTAATTAAATATTACATATTATTACAAAATAAATATTTAAGCAATACTAAACGAATAATTTTTAAAAATTATATTGAGGATAATAGCTGATACAATACTATTTATCAAGTATTTTAGATTTTATTACAAAGTAAAATATAACGAGCTATTTTTTACCTAATTTATTTTTCTATCTAACTTTTATTTATTTTATACTTATAATTTATTTGGAATAAGAAAAAAAACAAAAACAGACTCAAAACAGAATTTATTTGGCTTTAGACGATATGAGTTTTCTGAAAGTATGTCATTGAGAAAGAAAATGTTAGTCGATATATATATATATATATGTATATAACGATATGTATTGCATACAATAAGATAAATAATAACAGATAAACAGTATATATTAGAGAAACATATATATTATTTCTTAACGGATAAATATTATATATTAGAAATAAAAGATAAATAATTCCTTATTTATTATTTTTCGAAAATTTGAAAAGGAATAAAAAATTATAATAATCTTAAAATAAGTTTGAATTTTACAACATATTATAGTAAATGAAAAGATAGAATATGTTTTTAATTTATAGTAGTTTAAATTACAATCATAAAACCCAAATAATTATTAATTTCAATCAATTAGGTAATTATGTTTACCTCTTCCATTTATATAATAATTTTTAGCAATTGAAAATAGTTTATAACGTATATTTTTAATAATTTATTCATCTATGATTATTTTTATTGCTAAAATATTAGAACAACAATCAATTGTTTAAATATCAATTCTATCTCTTTTATTATTTAGCATTGCATTCTTTTTAAAAAAAAAAAAATCTAAATGCTTTAGTGATAAACATACCAAAATTTGATCCAACCTTTTAGTAAATTAAAAAGTAAATAAAATAACACAGGCATATTCTACATCTATTTTTAATCAAAAAATATATTTAGTATGATATTTATTTACAACATTCTTCAATTAATATTGATCTTAAATTTTCAATTGAATTCTCTTTGCTTTCTCATATGAATTTATGTAAAAATATTTATGTGGAATGAAACATAACTCGAATAAATATTAAACAGAATATATTGCTAGTTCACAACAATTGAGAAATCCATTCATTTAAATACATTATTCAAATCGTACATTTCAAAATATTTATTTAAATTATGAATAATTTGGTTACAGAATAATCACTGCGAATAGATATAAGATTTTAATTTAAAATAACTCTCTTGTAAACCGAAATCAATCTTTTAAATTAATATTATATAATTTGAAACTAAGTAATGAATAGTCTATTAAAAGTCTATCTAAATCACAGACAATCCATCGAGATCTCAAATAATGTGGATGATCATTGAAATTTAAACAAGTCCTGGACCATTCTGAATAAATCAGTTCAGCTTAATATTGAACACTTTTAAATCCATCAGACTTAGATGGTATTACCATCATTAAATAAACCATATACCATTCTCTTAAGCCACTGACTTATCAAGCCATCGAATGATTTTATCGTAAATGTTGAGTATTCCCATTGGACTACACACTTAGGCACATCTTTTAACCCCTCCAAGTCCATAAATGTGATCCTTTTACAATCATCATAACATTGGCCACTTCACCATTCTGTAAGAGGTCTGCATTCAGTGCCCGGAGCTGCCCTTTAGGCACAACACATAGTGTCAGATTGATAGCATCTTACTTCCTGGAATCCGGGGTCCGATAAAATGGTCTGAATGCGGGCTCAGGACTATAGTATCTATTCTAGGGAGTTGACATTTATGGTCCAATAGGGACAGCATGGTGCTGGAGAACACTAGTCTTGGTTCAATGAGAAACACGATTCTCCTCTTGAAAGGTGATTTAGGATAAATGAAACTTTCCCATGAAAAGTGGTTTAAGTTCAGTTAATGAAAAGTTTCAGTTATGGAGATAACACGCAGACAACTTTGGTATATTTATATTTAAGCTTTCTGTTTGAAATTTCTTGAGATATTTTAACATTTTTTAATGAAATGGGTAACGGATCAATACTATTGCTGCAAAATCTATTAAAATTGTTGTGAAAATGTATTCATATGTAGGTTAAATTCATAGTTGTTTTTTTAAACTGATATTTTAGATTATAAATTTATGAAAAATTTAAAGTATAAATAAATAAAAGGGATAAAATTAGTTGAAAATATTAAACTTTATAATGCTTTTAAATCCTTCAATATATAATGTTATATTCTATTAAATAGCCATTCAATGAGTTAATATATTTCATGTAAAGGCTTTTATTAAATTGAATAAAAATCTATATCACAAATAAAAAAATATTATTTTTATACATAAACAATAATAATATAATTTAGAATAATTCTTTTTTTAGAAAAACTTAAAAAATGTATACATTTATATATATATTTTACAAAAATATGTGTAAAATAATATAAAATTTGTTTTTCCCTTATTTGCTGATTTTTTAAGTTTGAAAATAATATATTTGGAGATAGTAAATTAGAGATTACATTTTTTATGAGTAATATGAATTTTTTTTTAGAAATCAATTTTAACAGAGTTTAACCACTATAAATTTGTAAACTTTCAAGTATCGCTATAAATTACAGGATATATGAAGTAGATTAACAAATAAAAGTTTAATATTTTTTCGTTTTTAAGAGTTAAAAACATGATTGAGGTATCATAAATTATATATAACTATCGAAATAATGTCTAAATATTTCAATTCTTTAGTGAGATTACAAAATACGTATGTACTTTAAGTCTAAAAGTAATTATACCACTTCTAATCTTAATGACAGTGAACAAGAAAAAATATAATCTCCTACCGTATAGGAATTTTAAAGTGAACAAGATAATGGTGGCTTTAAAAGTTTTAAGGTTAAAGCTCACTTCATTTAAATTATGGCACGTGTTACAAGGCATTTAGGTTGCTAAATTAATGAAAACATACTTCAGTTGCCTTCGGAAGGAAGTCACGGATCCCCAAGCAACTATTCAGTGAACATGACAGTTTCTTTAAGTTGGAAGCGGTGATTACTCTAGCGTGAAAATGTGGTATAAAAGAAATTTTGTTACGCTTCATATAAACACGCATTAGATCTAAGCTTTCTGTTCTAAATTTATTATTTTGGTGTTAAGAATTTCAATTAAAAATATATATTTTTTTAATTTGACTTATTTTCGAATTATAGTTGGTATACAATAAAAAGTATACAGCGTTTGATGCGATGTGCAATTACAATGCGGCTGAAAAAACATCAATTTTGATGTGTACTTTAATTTAATCAATGAAAAATAATATAAGGATGTTCTTAAGCTTTGTATAAGATGTAAAGAAACATGTTTAATTTATTTAAAAATTAACAATTAATTAAAAAAATAATATTTTCTGAAACCTCCCATTATGTTTTCATGACTTATTTTTAATTTTCGTCAATAAGGTGAATAGTTTATTTTTAATTTTCATTCTTTTCACGAACAGTGTCTTTAAAATAGTGATAATACAATACAATAATAGTGAGTAGTTTATAAGTACATCAATAATAGTGATAATAAAATATTATTCTTTTATTAAACTTCAGAAATTTAAATAAGGGAACAATATCAAAATTGTGTATTTATATTTTATCTAATTTTTTATTTTAATTACTTAGTGAATCACATCTAAACATTTCTCTATATGATTTTTGTGTTACTGTAACTAATATTATTACACTATAGCTGAAAAAATTTTCCATTTTATTTTTATAACATTTACCAAATCTTTTTTCTCAACTAAATGAGACATTTTTTAGGCATGTTATTTTTTTTCCAGACTTTTTCCATTAATGAAAACAAATTATTTCTGACTTCGAAAACCAACATGTAATCGCATAAAATTTAACCACCAAATTAAATTACTTTTATAAAAAAATAGGTATGTGTGAATTTATATCTTAGCATTTTTTTTCGTACAGTTATTATATCACAACGTATTCCCTCTTCCATTTGTAAATAAAAAGTTCATTTTAACTAAGAATTTTAATTTGATTTAATTTCAACTTATTGATCTCAAATTAATATTTCGTTTTCTCAAATTTCAGCAAGATAATTATTATTTATTGGAACCAGTCTATGAACTGGAATATGTACCTTGCATCATTTCTGATTTCCTTACAATAGACATGAAATATATCAAATGACTTAATGCATCCTGTTTAGTATTGTTCATATAGCAATTTTAAAAATACTATTGTCCTTTATTTGGATGCGCAGAAGATCTACCTCCCCGTGGTGCACCTGGTAACACTCTTTAGTGGCTAAAAGATCTGCAACTTGGCATTATTGTTATATTAATGAACTCTGTTTCAGCATGTTTTATTGTATTATTTAGTTGTTGTTGTTGTATGTTTTTTTTTCATTGTTCTTTTTTTGCTGTAACTGTTCATAATCTGCCATTAGAAATAAAAAAAATGTCCTTTATTTTACAAGAAATTATATTTTTGCTCATAGAGTTTGCACGAAAAAATAAAGCAATGTCTACTTATAAATTACCTAACATTTCAAAATTATTATAAGCAAGTTGATAGACAATTGCTTCAATTTATTAAAATGAAACATTTTTCATATTATTTATGAAAAATGAAATTTTTATTTAAAAATGGAGTTATTTTAATATGGAATCAAATGTTGAATCGTAGTATTTAGCATCTGTTGGGCAATTTAAAAAAATTATACATTGATATCTGTACATGAAGTGTAAATAAGATGTATAAATACATATTAACAAGATATTTAAATGACATGAAGTAATATTAATATATACCATAAATAAATACTTACATAAATAAGTTTGAAAACACAGAAATTGCAATCATAAAAAAAGTCTGATTTAATTGAAGAAAGTTATTTGTAAATGTCCATTAAAACAGAAAATTTTATTTTAAAAGATTATTTATTAAAAAATAAAGTGATCATTAAAATATTTTTAAAATGATACGACAACTATTTTGAAGTGAATTAAATAATCGTGATGATAATTATTTGTATAAATAAAATTTATTCTGTTTTATGTTTTATCAATGTGCACATTATGTTTAAATCATTAGCTTCAGAAGATATATTTTAACAATATTAGTAATCACGTCTTTTAAAAGAGGGATAATATTAAAATTTAAATATTACTTTTTTTACGTATATGATAATCAAGGGAAATATTAAACAGTGTATAAGTTTATATTCTATAAATTTTTGAGGATGGAAATCCATTATTAAATACTGAATGAGAAACATTCCCTCTGTAATTTTAATTATTTAATCTCCAGTCAATCTGAAATTTTCATAATTTAGTAAGTAATGAATTGACTCAATTCTAATTATATTTATAACAACAATTTCATTCTAATAAATAGGTAGTGATATAATCGCACTTGATTATGATTAAATATCTTATATGTTTGAAGATTCATTAATTTGCAATTTATAAATCAGTTTTATTCTTCCTAAAATTATTTATTCAAAAACACTTTAGAATGTCATTTTTTAATCAAAACAAGTGCATAGAAAATAAATAATTTTGATAAACAATGCCCGCCTATCTACATCCCTTATGATAATATTCTATAATCTTATATACTTACTCTTATATATTTTCCTTACAAATGTTTTTACTGACGAAGCATTTCTAAAATTCCTTTTCTGTTTCTTCTTTCATATTAGCGAATCAATTCAAATATTGAAGACAGTCACCTTATTTTAGCAAATTAAAGCTCATATTTTCAAAATAACCGATTATAGTTTTTATTTAACAGGTTAATTTTAAACCATGTATACTTAATGACCAAGATTGTCAAATTTACTAACTAAATATCGACTGGAATTTTAATATTGAAATACTTAGAATTCAAATATGTAAAAAAAAGATAAACATCGATAAAACTTTTGAGGTATGATTTGTCGCTCTACGGGTCATTTTTTTTTTTTTTTTTTTTTTTTTTTTGCACACTTAGACCGGGACCTACAGTTTAAAGCGGATTCCGAACAATTAACAAGAATTCCTTCCCCGGCCAGGATTCGAATATAGAGCCTGTGGTACGAAAGGCAACAATGCTAGCCAATTGGCCCTCTTGTTCAACTCTTTTGATGTACATCTGGGTTAAAATAAATTTTTATAGGGTGTCCCAATTGCAGACATCATTCTCCAGAGTTTTAGACAGACCGTCCATCACCGTCAGCACCACAGTTTATCGTGGATCCCGAGCCACTAACAAACATCCATGCCACGGCCAAGATTGTAACCTGAAATTTGTGGCACCAATCCTTCACTGAAGAGCTTGCACAAGTCGTGGCGTAATAAAATCTGTGTTCATAAAATCCACGAAAATTACTTGCTCAAGAGCTTGAACAAGTAAGTTGCAAGATTAACTGTGACCGCTTAATAATTCTAATTAAAAGTATTCTACATTGAAATTCAATTTGAAATATAATGTTATTTATAAGCAAACCATCCAGAAAATTTCTGTATGAACTCCTATACAGCACTTAAAATATTAAACTAAACTTCTGGAAAATCCTTTATAAGTGAAGTATAATTATGCTTAACATCTTATTTAATCTATTCACAAAAGCAATGTAAAGTGATACAAAAATATATAGAGCACATGAAAAATTCAACAAAAATTCTCTACATTTTTCTAAGGCACTTACAAAGTACACCTAACTGTACCTTCTCATTTCACATAAAAGCAGGTAAAACAGTTTACCGTTTAAATGATCGCAAAGACCATTTCAGTTTCTAAATGAAAATACCTTACATTGAAATTAAACATGAAATATAATGCTATTGTATGTAAGTCACCATGAAGATTTCCATATGAACTTCTATATAGCACATAAAATATTAAACTACACTTCTGGAAAATCCTTTATTTAACTTAAAAGTGAAGTGTAATTAACCTTAACATCTTATTTAATATATTCATAAAAACAATGTGAAGTGATACAAAAATATATAGAGCACATGAAAATTCAACAAAAATTCTCTACATTTTTCTAAGGCACTTACAAAGTACACCTAACTGCACCTTCTCATTCGACATAAAAGCAGGTAAAACAGTTCTTCACAAGTAAGACAAAACTGCTCAGACAGGTTGGCGTCTGTCACGCAATGAAACACTTCACAAAGCACACACGCACAAAAGCTAATTTTACTAAATACTTGAGCACTTGCAACAGACTAATCTTATTTTAGGTGGCACTCTTCCAATTAGGTCAGAACACAGATTTTATTGCGCCACGTTTCGAATGTATAACTTTTGCATAACAACTAATCTTTTGAAGTTGAGTTTTTATGATTTTATTTGTCTAAATCACATGGATATTAATAAATAAAAAAATTAATTAATTTATCTTTTTATTTGTTGAGGTTCTCTAATAAGGTTCCTTTAAACTATCTTTTTAATCTTCTTAATTCTTTAATATTTTTAATCTTAATCTTTTTAATCATAAAAAAAGAAACAACAAAAATAAATTATTTCGAAATTTTGAATGTGGAGTCAGTTGAGGATTTTTAACAATTGCACTGAAATACTTACTGAATTGAAACAAGTTACTTCTTTAGATATTAATTCATAATATTATTAATATTATGAATTAATTATTAATTATTATTACAAGCAAATTATTTTTCTAAAATATAATTCAATGTGAATGAATTACATTTTCATAAAGGATCAGAATGGTAAGTTGTATATATATATTTTTTTCTTCTAATGCAGCTGGCAAATAGACCGTGATCTTTCGCCATACGGGCTACACCGATGTTACTCACTTTGTATTACCCAGGGGCGCGTGTAACTTGATGGTAAGCCACGCGGACGCGGAGTAACAATGCCCCCGCAGCGCTCTACGATCCTATTAGGACCGGGACCTGCAGCTTAAAGTGGATTCCGAACCACTACAACACCCATGGGCAAAGCCGGGATTTGAACCCGATAACTGTGGTACCGTACGCCAGAGCGCTAGCCATTCGGCCATCAGGCCCCGCAGGTAAGTTGTATATCGTTTTGGGTTTTTAACTGAGAGGTTTTAGTTCTATAACCTACAAACAAAACCGAAGAAAAACTCCCTTTTCCATCAGGAGATGGATGTGTTAAATCTGCAATCTGGAAAATTCTTCTTTTGGGAACACGGAAAATGTACCATAGTAAGAACTCACTAAATTTCATCCTTGAAAGGTTTTCAATTTGTTGCTGCACAATTTAGTATCTGCTTAGCAGGGCAGGCTTTGTGCAGTCTGGGTAAAAACTGAATATGCTGCACATCTACCTTTCTAGGGGCAAATATAAGCAAGTAATAATATCCTGCATATGAAAACAATATCTTTTCAAGTCATGAAAATACCTTTAATTGTAGATATACATCCTTTCTGTTTGCTTGTTTGTTTAATGTAATTTTTCCTATGCTTTGGGATAATTCTTTTATGTCTTTTTAAATCAAAAATCACAATCAAAATTACAGTTTATACTATGCAATGAATACCTATGAATATAAAGTAACATGTTTATTGTGTGCATTTTCAAAATTTGCTTTAAATAATAAATTTCAAATTTATTGTATATATTTCGAATTTATTAAAAGTAAGGAAAACAAATAAAACGATAATGAAATTATCGCATTACTATAAAAACTTATTTTATACTATAAAAACTTATTTTCTATAAAAACTTGGAGACACTTAAATGATAATGACAATTCATTTACACTTAAATCACTTTGAATTAAAATAAAAATCTCAGATTTTATTTTTTAAATCAAAAAATCTAATTTTTAAAATAAAGATTATGAAATGTCTAATAATGATTTAAAGTCACTTATGCCGATTTATTAAATTTACTTTAGTAAATAATAGAATAAATGTTAAATACTAAATATTTCCAAGAAATATGAAAGCAATCATTCAAAAATATATATATATATATATATATATATAGTAGAAATATTATAATGAAAAGTATATATTTTATTCACAAATCAAATTTCTTGAATTAAAGTAACTAATTTGTTTTTACTAATATTTGTTTTCGCAAAATATTTAAACAAAACTAAATATTGTATCGAAAATATAACGAATTTTATGTTAAGACAAATGAATTTCACAATTCTATGCAACTTTTCATTGAACTTATTTAATCAAGAGGATATATTGGAAAAGTAAATATATTTGCTAAATACTCAGAAATCCAAATTAATTAATTAAACAAAAATAAATAACCCACTAAATGGAGCAAAAGAGGCAAATATTTTCCAGCTGTTTTACCAAAAAATAATTTACAAATTGATTTTATGGATTTGAAGTAATTCCAAACTATTCGCTTTGAAATGAGCTGAAGTACTCAAAATAATTACTTATTATGTTATTTAAATTTATTCAACCATAAATATCTCCTCATTAAAGTTATTTTTCTTTTTCCAATACACAATGCACACTGCTATTCGAACGGGAATCATAACATTCCAAAGGAATTAAAGTAATTACCCATTAATTCTTGGAGGGTTATATAATGAGATAACAATAAAGAAAAATCCAATGCATTAGTACAGTTAATTGTGGTTTAAAGAAGCTTAACGCAAATAGCTTAATTTATTTAGGAGAGTATACATTGGTTCATAACAATACATAAAGTATTATCATTTAGTAGATTTATTTATTTTGCAGGATGTTACGAAATTAAGCAATTTTTAAAAAATTTTTCCTGTTTAGATGTGGTTAGTACAGAATAGAAGGATATTCATTAATGAAAATTTAATTAAAAGATTACTTAAAAATAAAATTAATCTCTTATTTTGAAAACTTACAGATGAAGATAAATATTTTAGAAATATATTTAATGCTTGATAATAATTCACTGTGTTTGGAAACTACATAAGTTTCTTTTCTAAATCACTAGGTTAATCTATTAATTTAGAATCAATTGACCATTCCAACGAAGTTGATATATATCAGGCTGGTCTATACTGAATTTCCTACAATAATGCTAAATCTGTGACGAATAATTTCAGGTTAAATACTCAGAATACATAGTTTTTATATTTTCCAAATAAACATAATAAACAAACATAATCAAATAAACATTATATTCTGCACATGGGTTATGTGTATCTTTTTAAACGCTCGACTCGTGGCTCACTGGCAACTTGCGCCGCTGGTGAGTATTAGGGCTAAGGTTCAATTCGCTGTCGGCTTTGCTGTAGACACTGTTTCAAAAATCGAGGCGACTCGATGACATTTGTGATTTTCAGCTTCTTGCCTCGTGAGTTGGGCTACCTGGAGGGAGTTTTCTTGGTTTTCTCCCATACAATATACAAATGTTGGGTTGTTCCTCCTTTCACTTTAACTAGCGAATAATATAAGAATCAGTATCAAATATTTAAATATTGCATTAATTAGTTTTAAAAGTACACAAGTAAGCTAAAAATAAATTAAACAAATAAATATTATTTTTCATTATAACTCATTTAAATTTGGAACGGTAATGATAAACAACATTTATTTATATATTAATGATTCCTTACTTAAATTTCCGAATCTTAGTAAGTTAATCTCTTGATGAATTACCCTAAAACTCAAGTCCGAGGTCCTATTTTCCAAAGACTAATCCCCCCCGCATTATAAATATCTAAACACTCCACCTCACAAATCCTCTGATCCCCGCACGGACAACACCCCCTCCTGTCATAACCGCAGACGATATTATTATAATTTAGGCCGCCCAGGGACCACATCCTGAGATCGAAATTGAGTTAAACCCCAGTGATTCTGACACAGTTAACCAGAAATTAACTCCCCCTTCTGCGTAATCATCGGCATCACTTCAACGGGCCATCGTGTCATAAAGGAACACCAGCTCTGGCAATTACAACACAATTTCCAAGATGTGTTCCAGCTATCCGGCTTCGACGGGATAATTGGCCGGACGACAGGAATCCGGCAGAATCATCCAGTGATTTTCTAGGGTGTCATGTCGCTTAGAAAGGTGGAGAGTTTGCAAACAATGGAAGGGTTGTATGAATGTGAGGATGGTAGATTACGAAAGTTTTGTCGAGCCAGCATCTAAATAGAAGCACAATAGAGCCTCGTTCTGAGTTTTGTGACTAATTATTCTATAGTTACAATGTTACAGATATAGACTATAAAACATGAGTCATTTAAACTAAATTAAGTTAATATTCAAGAAAATAGTTGTATATTCCTCTGAACACAAATCTATCGTATTATAAATATATAAATGATAACTCTTTTTGATAAAAATTTTTGTTTTCAAAATATTTATTGCTTAAATTGCATACTATATTTCGTGTACATTAAAAATATTCTTTTCAGTTGAAAAATACGTTGAACGTAAGAAACAAAAAAATTAAGGATGGGATGTGTAACAAATCTGGTTTTTAACTCTTACAGGATATTTGGAGAATTATCTGGAAGTGGTTTTAGACTTGGTACTAGACGAATATTAAAAATTATGAGACTTTTTTGAAGAAGTTGTAAGTAATTCATTAAATCTAGTTCAATGGCGTCCCCAGCTGTGATTACACTGCTGAGTTTCTGCTTTCTTGCAGTAGATTGGCAATACTAATTGATTGATTTTGTTAGGCATGATCTAAGTGTTTCATGTGTTTTATGCTATTTGTAGTTTTAAAAAATGAACTATATTTTTATTTTGAAATATGCATAGATATAGTACATGAAAAAAATTTCAAGCTCGAATTCAATGCAATATTAAATATAATATAAAGACAAGGAAGTTGTTTGAAAAGATATTATTTCGTTGTGTCTAATTCTCATTGTCCTGCAGTACGCGACGGACATCTCATGAATATTGGATGGAGGGGAAGAGAGGGCTGTTGTGATGGAGCACCAGTAGGTAGAAGTCTGTCTTGGCTCCGTGTCACTGTTCCTGTCAAATTTTAATAATATTTTATTTTATTATTTGAAATACATTTTTTTCTTATAGGCTAAGAGAGATATAGAGTAAATTATATAGTTTTTTTATAGTAGTAGTAATGATATAATTCTCTTTTAGTTTTATAAACTTATATCTCTATTTATAAAATAGAGATATACGTTTTCTATAAAGAGTAAATAAAAGGAAATAATTCATTTTAATTTAAAAGCTTAAATCTTCAAATTCAATGAAAACATTTCATGAAATGTTAAAATACGAAGCAGAATTGTAGTATTCCTAATTGTACGAGCTAAATTTAACATCCAGTTCAAATGTATTTCAATTTGAACTGCGAATGTATACACGGTAGGAAAGTTTTAAACCAAGTACGATCTTTAACCTACTTGCAAAATTGACGCGAATTCCTTTTCCTCACATTTGGGAGAGTTCAGAGTCATTTTATTTGAAGGCCCTAAAGAACTTTGAGTACTGTAGCAGCAATAAAGATCAATTCTGTTTGATAGAAGGATAAAAGACCAATTGAGCATTTTTTTCTTTGTTATTTGAACACGCTAAATTAAGGTTGGTACTTATCGAAATTCTTTATCTTTTTATTTACCATTTATTTTAGAAATATTCAGTTTTTCAATTCTACTTTAAATTTAAAGGAGTTACTTTCAACATATGACATAGAATTTTCTGTTTTTATTCATTACTTTCTTTTATTTATTTCATTGAAAAAATTACTAAAGGAATTGTGCAATTTAAAATTAATTTTATTCAATGTGGAACTACAGCTCTCAAAGTATGATCCATGAATTTACCGTGTTAATAATCTGATAAACTGCACAATGACTATAAATGCATATACACCTAGGTGGCCTTCAAGACTGTATTTCCGAAATGTTTGTTATAAATGCAAAGAAATTCTGCTTTTATTGTTTTGCAAGTTATTAAATTAGTAAGCGTTATAAATTTGCTTATCAATATTGCTTGTTTTGTTTTTGTTAATTAAATGAATTTTAAAGATAAAAATAATTTGATTTGGAAATGAAATTAATTCTTTTTTTGCACATTGGATATAGTTTGCTTATAAAATGTATACAGAAAGTAATTTATATAAACATTATTTTTAATGAAATAAAAATAAAATCGATTTTGCAAACATAATTTATGATAAAAAAAGAAAAAAAAATATGAAAGTTATTGTACAATTGCATATTGTCAAAATATGAAAGATATTGTAATTATTTCTTACCCAACTAAGTTTCTGAGAGCATGATCCATGAATTGCCGTATTATTAATCTGATAAACAACTCAATGGCTATTAATTAATGTTTACCTAGTTCGTCTTCAAGCTTGTTTTACAGAAGTACGTGTTATAAACGAATATATACTTATTACAAAAAACATTCTTTTTTGTTTTTGTTTTTAAGGCATTAAATTTGTAATCTATATACATTTGCATATCAATATTGCTTATTTTATATTTTTTAATTATATGAATTTAAGAAACAAAAGGTAATTTGATTTGAAGATAAAATCTGTTCATCTCTCGCAAGTTGGAACTAATTGCTAATAAAATGTAAGAGATAAATGTAATGCTTATGTAAATATTATGTTTATTAAAATAAAATCTTTAACAAATCGATTTATTAGAAAAAATAATATGTGATGTAAAAAAGGAATAAAATATGAGAGAAGTTGTACAATTGTAAATTAATTTTTATCCAATGTAGAATTAAGTATCTGAGAACATGATCCATGAAATTGCTTTGTTATTTATCTGAAAAACACCTCTATGATTATAAATACTTATGCACCTAGGTCGTTTTCCAGATTGTATTTTAGAAGTATTTATTATAAATGAATATATATTAAAATATTCTGCGTTTTCTAAGGTATTAAATTCGTAATCTATATAAATTTGCTTATCAACATTATTGATTTATTTTGTTTTATAATATGAATTAAAGAGACAAAAAGTAATTTGATTTGGAGATGAAATTTACTCATCCCTTGCAAGTTGGAAATAACTGCTATTAAAATATAAGCAAACAATAGTTTATATAAATATTATTTTTAATCGAAATAAAATTCAAAAACTCCCTTATTCACAAAACATAATTTAAGAAAAACATTTAGAATAATATTGAGAAAAATATACTAGACAGCATTTTTTTAGTTAATAAAATTTTCTGATTGAAATAAATTAATATATTAATGTAATTTTAAAATGCTATTCAAAATTTATAATTAACAAAATGAAAGAGTTTGTTAAAATTATACAAAATTTTTTTAATAGACTCGAGAGAATGAGAATGAAACAAAAAAAAAAAAAAAAATCTAAAACCCACACTAAGCAATTTGGTGATATATGAGATGGGCTAATATATGCTTTTCTCATTGATATCAAGGCTTTCTTTTTTGAATAAAATTAAAAAATAATTCTTTTATATTTTAAAAGCATTTATATAAGTTTAAATTTCAACCTTCTTGAATGTATTATTACTCATTCGAATTGAAGGGAAACTGAATCAAACATCAAAATCACTGTCACAATGATACCTAAAAATTTTATTAAAAAATCAATAAATCAATAATCTTAAAATGCATTTAATAAATTAAGTTTATTTATGTAAACTTTAAAATAAAAATACAATCGAATTAATTTGATTTAATAAATTTTTAAATTTAAATTATTTTAAATTTGTTTAAATCAAAATTTAATCAAAAACAATTTTTTTTAAAATTTTCTATTTAATTAAATAATGATTAATAATAATTTATAATCATAATAATGATTTAATTAAGTCATTATTACCGACGTAGTTAATTAAAAACAAATCATAATAATTTTAAGAAATTATATGTGTAATAATTATTATATATATATATATATATAGGATTTCCCGTTTTACAGGACTTAAAAATGTTAATATAGATACTATTAAATTCTTGAAGAAAAATTCTAAAGAATTCCTATAAAGTGCGACGCATTTTCACTTTATTTAGTAGCATATATATTTTAAGCGTAATTGAAATCACATACACAAAATATTTGAAAAAAAAATGGATTAAGAGCAATTTTTTTTCTGCAATAACATTTTTAAACTGTCTAGAAAAATATTAAAATTGTGATTCTCTGACATTTTGAATATTTTAGTATTCAATCTGGCTTGTTCACTGGTATATGCAAAATTGTACTGAGAAAAATATTTGAAAAAGTGTTTCTTCATACAACTTTAATACTTTGTATAAAAATCATTCGTCTTATGCATGAATTTTTAAGTGCTACATATTTTAATATTCCGAAACATTTTTTTACCTAGCAATGTTTTTATTATTACATTGTTTACTCTGAATTTAATTTTAAAAATTCAAATTAAGTTAAAAAGGTTTCTCGAAAATGCTGAAGATTAAAATTTTATTTTTGTTTAATATGTATAGATATATATAATGTTTTAGAAGCAAAATTGCTTATTATTATTATATTTCTACATAAATATTAAAAAAATGATCTTAAATATATGAGAAATATGCAACAAATATGTAGTATCTTAAAAGTGAGTTGGGAATTTTCACATTTTATGCTACAGATATTTCGAAATATTTTATCGTCGTTTTTTGTTAAAAAACATAGTTTGATAAAAATTTCCTTTTGAAAAATAAAATTTAAAAGCGGGCTATCATATATTTAATGCTCAGTAATAAAAACTCTCTCAGAAATTTGTTTGATATTTTTTGTTATTTTTCTCTACTACTTTAATACTTAATGCAAAGAAATTAGTACTTAAAAAAAAACAGTTTCCAAGTCGATTTTTGGACTTAAAATCTATAAAGTAAATAGTTGAATTTATTATATCTGGTTGAAAATTTAATATTTTAAATTATTATTTCTCATATTAGTTAACAATGCTTAATTTGAATTTTAATGAATATATTCCCAATTCATTTATCTTGAATATAGAATGAATAGCGAATTCTTTGAGTCAGGTTTTTACTGTATATTTCGAGAAACGATCTAAATTGAGTCGTTTTTACTATATGTTTAAAGAGTTTATGGAAATTGAGTCATGATTTTACTATATATTCCGAGAGATGTTGGAATTTGAGTCATGGCTTTCCATGGAGTCATGAATTTCCAGAGGAGTAAACTTTCAAATACATTTTCATTACCAAACACCATTTAAAGAAGACAAATGGAACAGCTTATAATAGCAAAGGCGTCTGTTAGTTGCATCAGTTAGTTATTGACGTCTGCTGGTTAGTCTTTTCTGCTTTTCCTCACATGTAGCACCCATTAAAGAAATGCCTACGACAGATTTAAACCACTATTGTTATTTTGGGCTATTTTGCAGTTGCCTATATTGCCTCTATGGTACTTATATTTGGCAACATGCGTTAGGTTGTTAATATTTTCTTGGTTTTCCTCACGGAAACACAAATTAAAGAGCCTCCACTTTTCTTTCTTGTGCCTATATTTCAGTTTATAACATTCATGGAAACACATGTTGCTCATTTGGAGTTTTGCTCCATAAAGAATTTTTCAGAGATGTACCATTTTTCATTCTTCGGCTTTGAGCTATGTTACAGTTCACAATTTAGCCCTATCTGTGGCACATAGAATTGGTAATATGCGTTGTGCTGTTGTATTCTTAGTTTGCTTCACATTCAACACAAATTGTATAAAATTTCAGGAATCTGATCTTCTACTCTTTCTTATGGCTATATTGCTGTACATGGGCCTGAATGGCTGAGTGGCTAGCGCTCTGGCGCTCGGTACCACAGGTTTCGGGTTCGAGTCCTGGCGGTGCCATGGATGTTTGTAGTGGTTCGGAATCCACTTTAAACTGTAGGTCTCGTTCTAATAGGATCGTGGAGAGTTTCGGAGGCGTTGTTACTCCACGTCCGTGGTTTATCTTCAAGTTACACGCTCCCCCTGGGTAATGCAAAGTGAGTACGTCTGTGCAGCGCTTGCCTTAAGGCATCCAAGACCAAGCTGTCTAAGTGATTGCCAGCTGTATTAGAACGAAAAAATATTGCTGTACACAATTCATTTTCATATGACATTTCTTCACTTAAACACAAATTAAAGAACCTCTAGGATCTAGAGCAAGGATCAGACTTCCAATTTTCTTTCTTGTGCCTATATTTCAGTTGAAAACTAATTATGCCAACATACGTTGTTCTTTTGGTGTATTGTTTGAAAAAGCATAAATTAGAGAATCTTCCAGGAAGGCGCAATTTTTCTTTCTTCGACTGTTATAGTTGGCAATTTAGTCATATATGTGCCACATATATTTGACAACATACGTCGTGCTGTTGTATTCTTAGTTTTCTTTAAACACAAATTGAATAAAATTTTAAGAATCCTGCTAAATTTCACACACAATGAATGAATAAATTCATATATAGAACGAATGAATTCTATATATGAATTATTATTACTATATTGCATAGGCAATTCTTTCTCATATGACATTTTTGCACTGATAGAACCAAATTATAGGTTAATTTAATTGAGTAATAAAGAGAAAATAAATTGGTAATTCTTGTATTAAAATATAAGCCAATAACTAGAATAATTTAAAAGGGACGAAAAATAAAAACATCAAAATAAAATATTAATAACGGAAATAAAATACAGGAATAGAAAACAATGACAATAAAATAAAAAAAACACAAATGAAAAATAATGGCAAATATAAAACTGAATAATAAATTGAAATGCCCCTCATCTTATTTTTATAAACCTAACCCAGCATAGTTAAGATACATTGTAACAAATATAAGTAATGGAAAGCATGGTGGAAATACAACCCACCATCAAACACCAATGCGTGGTTTTTGACAGGCACAAACACCCATTCCGCCACCCAAACATACATAAAAACAAATTTAATAGTATTGCGCACTCTATGAAATGCAATCGCCTGCATATACCTCTTTTCTTCTAATGCCTCTAAAAGTATGTACCCAGGGTGGAGTGAGAGTGAGATATGAATGTCGTTTGCTGCATCATTGGCAAATCCAGAATCGTTCTTCGATTCTAAGAGGAATGCCGGGATTGATGTACAGCAAGAAAGAGCGACACGAACCCCTCTGCCAAATCACGCGTCATATAAATCCGGTTTTAGAGGGGCATTATATGGCCCTGCTCTTGGTCCATTACTAAATTGCGGTGGATCTGGCATTTCGAGGTAAGATACACACAGAGAAATATATAAGTCCGTTACGAATGCCAGTGCGATTGCCTCAATTTCGGAGAAAGCCTTTTTAACGCTGGCTTCATAGATGTTCTGTAAACTGAACTACAGGGCCCAAAGGTACGGGTAAGGAAAAGTTTGGAGTTTTAATGGTGTCTTTGGAAAATAGTTTGCTCAAAGTGATTAAAAGTTAGAGGGCTAATACATTTTAATATATAGTGTTCGTGTAAATCTTCCCGATTTTGTTTTATATTCTCTGAAAATCAAGCTAGTTCTTGAAATAAAACTAAATAGTTTCAGCCGAATTCATATAAATATTTAATTATTAATATGAAAGGAGAATTTGATGTGTCTAGTGAATCTTAATGTTTAAATTGTGCAGCCGCCATTTGAAATAAGTTTTTGTACTTCTTCTGGTTGCAAAAGTTATGGCTAATGAGTTTTTATTAACGAGTTTTAAAATGTTTAGTTTTGTTATATGCAATAAATTCTTCGAATTCTGTGAATAATATTTTATAAAAGTACAGTTTTAATGGTTTTATAAATAAGATGTAATTGTGGTAGATTCATGAATATATATAGGATTTAGAAAATAAAAATGTTATTTTTCAGTTTAATTTCTAACCAGACTTTATTCGAGAATATTATTAAATTAAAATAATACGAATTTAACATTACAGTAATGAGCTACAATATTATTCTCTTATAGTGTGTTTTATCAAAACAAACGTACCTCTTCTAACAGATTCACTAACCACAATAACAATTCGCATTTTATAGTGTGAGGAGAACTTAATTCTTCGGATATAAACGTAAATTATCTTAAACAAATAATTATTTTTAAAAATTGTTCACGTAAAATAATTTTTTTGTAGATGTAATATTAAAATATATGTGTTTGATCAATTTTTAAGGTGGAAGTATTTGTAATGAGTAGCAATTTATTTACAAGAACTAAAAAAAAAACTTCTAACAGGGCTTAACAATATGGAAATACAAAATATATAAGGGCAGATTACTTGACAAGATAATAATTTTTGAAATACATTAGGGCAAATTTCATAATTTCACACCCGTTTCTTTGCTTGCATAACAATAAAGAAGAAAGCATTAATAATTTTACAGTTTTATCATACACATTAAGAATTTAAATATTTATAGTGAAGTTTCGAACTAAATTTCAATATTATATCTCAAATTTTAAAGTTTTATGAAGAATTACATTAAAATTCATATTCATTACAAATATTGTTTATTATAAAAATGAATTAAAATTCTTACATCAAGAAATACCTTTTGAATATTAAGATAAATTCTTGACTCAATTTAATTTTCATGTACACTGATATTATTATAAAAGATTGAACTAACTTCTGAATAATAGTTTGAAACAAATTCAATTTAAAATTGGAAGCAATTGTTGTTTATTTTCAAATGCTAGGCCATTGACCTGAGGCCATTCATTTATGAATAGGCATACTCAGCATTATCCAAGATGCAACATAAAGTGGGAACTTCTACATTATACCCATATTACCACATTTTAGCACAAATGTCTCAATTAATTTTCCTTATAGTGATGACAACTGGTTGATTCTCACCCTCCTTCATTCCTCCACGCATCCAAAGGAAAACTTTACGATCTATGGATTTATCATCCCTTTAGCAGCATAGATACAGAAGCTTTTTGTCCGTTTTCCTTCATCATGTTTGAAGGCAGGCATCTCTAATAATAAAAGTTGGGATACAACATAATAGGTTATTATATACATTCGTATCTGGCACAGAAATTTTTCAAAGGAATACATACTTCTTATTTTCATTATATATTTATTTTCTTAATTATCTTCAAAAATATATAATTACGTATTGTTTTAACTGATTGCATTTACAATAGCATCAAAAATTTAGAATACATGTATCGTGGCAATATGCTGAAAAGTGTTAATGATATTAGTTAAAGTTAATATCATTAATATATTAACTTATTAAGTTAATGATATTAATGATATTAGTTAATAAGATTAACCCTTCGACAATGATTTAGGGTTTTTTCTAAACTAAAGGATATGTTACGGAGGAAGAAATTTGTATCATAAAAATAATTTCAAATAAATCCACTGCTAAAATTTTTATATGTTTATGCGTCGTAAAACAAAATACTTTGCTTTTTGCTTAGATAAAAACATAGAGAAAGTGCTACAAAATGAAATAATCATAAACTAAATAAAAAAATTTAACATGAATCATATAAAAAAATTTAACATGAATCATATAAAAAAATCTGCTATTTCTATCATGACTATTTTAAAACAACCTCAAACTTTCAAAAAATTTAAAACAAAAAGTAACAATATTTTAAAAATAAATACATATAGTTTTAAAATTAAAAAACCACAAAATATTTAAATTATTTCAGTAATATTATTTATTTCATTTTTAAGCCTGGCTTAGTAAGTTGGCTTTTTAAATGCTTTCAAAACTTTTCAGCTTTTATTCACAAAACTTCTTCTGATCATTTTCTTTCGCTTTCCTCAACTCTAATTCATTTAGAAGATATATTTTCTTGCATATTAATTTCTCCTGGGTATGGCATTTTAAGTAGGAAGAAATATTTAAAAATTGAAGTCCGGGTTTCTTATGATTATGTATTGAGGTTTCCACGAAGTTTTACACATTTTGATTAAATTAATGCATTATGAGGTTGGAATAAAAATCGCGATATGAGATTTCGAATTTTTCCTCGAAAGTTTAAGTTTGATCACCAAAAGAGTAATTGAAGAAAATTGTTTTATTTTAAATAAAACAGCATAAAATGAATTTTTATTTTTTAAAAGTGAATTTTTTTAGAAATTTTTTGAGGAGCAGTAAAATTACCTTGATATTAAAAAAGTGATAAAAATAAGAAAACAACAAACAAAGTGAAAAATAAGAAAACAAAATAAATAATCAAAAAATAATCCTTTTAAGCTATTCGTGTACTAAATTATAGTTTTAAGTTTAATTAGAAATGTTAAGCAAATTTAAATAGTAATTTAACGAAATGAATTATTAATAATTTAGCTGTATTTTTTTCAAACTTCATCATATTTAGTTAGCAAATGTGCATTTGATATGAATCAGACAAATGAAAATTTTGAATGTTCTGAAAATGTTTTTGATCCAACTCATTTCAAGACAATTTTAAACCCATTTTAATCAGATTTTAAACTATGTACAACTGACTGCGATGTAGATAAAATGCAGAATATTGATTACTTTGTTTTAGTTGTTCCAGCTTTGAACGCCCTTGAAAAATGTTAAAGACAGAACGGATATTCCAGGAAGATAAATTTGTTCACCAAACACTTGTTAAATTTTCTTAATTTTAAATTTTTTGCTTTTCCTTCCTCTTCTATTTCCTTTCTCTTTTATGTTATGTGTTCTTTTAAATTTACCAACTACTTGAAGTTTATAATATTTTGTTATTGATCACTTTGTTATTTGTTTTCGTTAGCCTAATGTCGTAATTCATGGTACACAATGGTATCTTGTTAATTTCAGTAAAAAAAAAAAAAAAAAAAAAAAAAAAACGTGCCCTGTAAGTTGTCATTACTGTTTCTAATAAAGTAAGGATATCAATTATGTAGGATGGATGAATGTAGTGAAACAAGCGTCTTTATGATAGCAGGGTACATAGTATCGAAAGTGAAATTCAACAATAAACAATTATAAAACTTTTGATTAATGTGAAATCTTCAGGAATTTTTAGCTTAAATTATCATAATGTAATCTTAAGCAGTCATCGTCAACTGAAAGTGAAGTATGATAATGCATGCTTGTCTCAATTCCAAATTTTGGGTGATGTAGATACTTCTGTGGGAGTCATCCTAGTTACAAACACGGAGTTGTGACACCGAACAGATTTGATTTTAATAAAAGGTTAAAAAAGAAACTCGTAATGTGACTACGGATGAAATAGACACAAATGGAGGTTTTGATTAAATGAAGAGATACCCCAGTGGTGCATGACTAATTGCCAACCAATAATGACTAAGTCAACCAAAATAGTTTGTTTCATATATATAAAAAAAAATCAGATAATTTGTAATCATTGTTGCACTTACTTTTACTCATATTTAGGGAAAAATTATTTTATTTGATTTAAGAAAAAATTTATTTAAATATTTTATTTAGGAAAAAGTTTATTTATTTAATTTAGAAAATTTTTATTTTATTGAGAAAAAATGTATCTTTTATTTTATTTTATTCAGAAAAAAAAAATATCTTATTTTATTTTATTGCGAAAAAAATTTAGAAAAGTATATTCGACAAAATTTCCCAAT
This sequence comes from Caerostris darwini, assembly GCA_021605075.1. Classification (NCBI taxonomy): domain Eukaryota; kingdom Metazoa; phylum Arthropoda; class Arachnida; order Araneae; family Araneidae; genus Caerostris; species Caerostris darwini. The sequence goes on from BPLQ01015482.1 coordinate 39,334, forward strand.
AATTTAATAAACGAGTAATATATATAAGAAAAAAATGAAAGTGAATTCCTACTTTTTTTTCACTATATTGCAGAAAGTCCTTCATAAATAATTTTCATTCAATTTTTTAAGTTTATCTGGCGCCATCTATTGGTAGATATATGCAGCTTAAATCTAAAAAAAACTAAAATTAATTAATTACATTTAATTACTGAATTAATATTTGAATAAAACTGTATTAACATCAAGTGTCCTCCACTACAAGTTAAAAAAATGCATTGAAACTTGAGTGGATGAATAAAAAATATTTTATTAACGATTGAAAATTGGAACAAGATATATATAGGCAGAGTGTGAGCTAATAGAAGTAATTGAAAAACTTAACAATAAATATATATTTCTCATTTGCTAAATAAATTATTTCTAAGAACATTTTTAATTAAATGGAATTTTAAGAATGATCGAAACGATAATTTAATAACTTGCATAAATGTTGTTTTGAATATGGATTTTGTATTATTTTGAAAAAAATGAAACACACTTCTAATAGAAATGTAAAAAATAAAGTTTTATGTTTACTTGGTTAATAAATATACAGTGTGAAACTAATATCGATACCCGGCCTTCATTTTAGCAACTGTTGGTTGCAGACATATACTTGCAATTACAGAAATGTTTAAATTATTTACGATTTGGTATTTTTATGTTTAAGAAACACTATTGGTGAACGTACAAAAAATTACAATCAGTACTTTTTAAATTAAACTAAAATTGTACTTTTCGAATGTAAAATTACACTTTTAAAAATTTTTCATTAATCATCTGTTCTTATAACCATATTTATAAAAATCAAATTTTCCTTAAAATATTCTGTAACATTATTTTAACATTTTGAAATAACGTCAACTGCAAATGAATGAAACCAGGCGATTTTTAACTAATAATTTTTAAGGAATATTTAAAAAAAAATTTTTTCATAAATATTCTTTAAGTTAAAATGGTGAAACTAAGTGATCGTCTTTTAATATTTTTTTTTTTTTAAATGCTGCACTAATAAAAAAAAATACTAATGAAATTTAATTATTTTTTTATTTAAATGAAAACCGCAATTTTGATGTATTTATAACAGTACATTAAAATAATGTAACAAAACTTTATAATACTGCAAAAATTGTATAAAAATATGAAGGTTTTGTAAGAATTTAGTTGATAAAAATAACATTTTATAACTTAATTTATATCAGCTCCAGTACTTAATTACTTGAAAAAATTAATTAATAAAATAATAAATGACGTTATTAAAAAGTCGAAATATGACAGATAATACGAAGTGAGATTAAATTAGATGATTAAGAACTTGTTTTTAAACGCTTTATTTACAAGTAAGATAAAATAATACCTAAATATAAGAAAAAATATTTTTATTTTAATTTTTCATGAAACATATTAAAATCCTGGGTTAAAGTTTTTTTAATTTATAATTTTTTAAGTATTTAATACAATGCACTGGACCAGCAGCGTTTTATAATTGGTATTTACAATAAAATATAGAGATAGATTAGATCGTCATGACGTGCACCACACCCGCCCAATATGTCGAGATAATAATTATTTATGACGAATGCCAGAGTGGCTGCAAGGGTTTATGCCAAACATTTTCCTACTTATCATGGTATCAAATTATAGTTACTGCAATCAGCTGTCTCAGGAAGGCCAATAGCTACAAGACGTACCAAAACAGGCATTTGAGTGACACTGGGAGATGTGCTGTGATATGTCCTTACAAATCAAGACTTAGCAGGGCAGAAATAAGCGAGGTATGCGGATATATGAAGCAATATATCTGGCTATAGCAATATAGTTGAATATAGCAACTATGTATATACATTTGTCAATATATCTGGCTATAGCAATATAGTTGAATGTAGCAACTATGTATATACATTTGTCAATATATCTGGCTATAGCAATATAGTTGAATGTAGCAACTATGTATATACATTCGGCAATACATCTGGCTACAGCAATATAGTTGAATATAGCAACTATGTATATACATTTGTCAATATATCTGGCTATAGCAATATAGTTGAATGTAGCAACTATGTATATATACATTCGGCAATATATCTGGCATTCGGCAATCTATATATAGTTAAATATAGCAACTACTTGTATACATTCGATAGTATGAAATAATTAATATGTGTTCATGGTGCTCATCCATATCGTCCGCAACTGGTGCAGAAATTGATACCTTCGACCACGCACGAAGATTTGACTTCTGCAATTTGTATTCAGCACTTTTCACGACATTCCATTTTTCCTTTATGACATACTATGGACATCTGAGTCCTGATTCACACGGAATAGAATTGCCAATACCCAGAATGGGTATTACTGTGCTCCTGAAAAACGCCACATTGGACGCACACTACGGCATCATGCACGCCGGTCAACGAATGTTACGGCATATACATAGACGGATCCAGATAGTTCGACTTACTTTATACGACAAAATATTAACGTCAGATTGCTTTCTACAAATATTAAAGAACATGGTACATGGTTGATTCAAACAGATGCATCTCCGAGATGCTTGGCGTGTGGTTCCAACATGATGGGACCATCTACAAAAAACAGTAGACGTCCAGATATTTGATGTGCCCAATATATCATTGGACATAATGATCCTACAAAGTGTACACTACATTCACCAGATTTTCTCACATGGATCTTTAATTCAGAGTAATATCAAAGGGAAGGTCTATGCTAATGAGCCAATTTCTCCAGAGAATCTAAAACACCGTATCTTAATTTGTCATAGAGTTACACCAACTATGCTTTATTGCGTTCAAGACTTAGTACTGCCACGCATCCCGTTGTGGATGGCCGCCAATGCTGAACATTTTGAATAGTATCTCTCGTAGATTCAACCAATTATATATTGTTTCCCCTACATACTACTCTGCCACTTATGCGGTTTATGATGTTTATAAAAGTTTTGTGCGTCTTTTGATTTACGAATGTGTATCAATGTTGGAAGCATTTTAATTTTTTGGGTATCGATAACACATAATTCGAAGATGGTGTCTACCTTTTTCAATTGCTGAATTAGATTTCAATTTGTTATGATCACTTTACTCTTAATTCAAACATCGTGTATAATTGATAAAACTCCCTTTCATCGTCAAAGAGGTGTTTTTCCTGATTTCGATCTCGATTTGTTTTAATTACTTTTTAACCGACACCTATATGAAATCTTCCCACCTCCAAATAAAAAGAAAAATCCCAAACTTTCACATTAAATATCCCTGTCAAATTTTACACAAGAGTGAAACATTTTATGTCACATTTGTTAAAGTGAGTGTAAAGTTATATTAAATATAACTATAGAGACATGGGGATAATATAAAAATTTGATTTTGCAGTTTCAGAGATGTTGACATTTTAAATATAAAAGTGTCAAATCATAAATGATCTAACCTCATTTGAAACATTTTCTTGTAATTGGATGTCTACGACTAACAGTTGCGGAAACAAATGCTGATATTAGCTTGCACGCTATATATTGTATTTGAAATAAAAGTTTTTCTGAAGAATCGATAAGTGTATAAATGATTGTTAGTTATGATTAAGAACTAGTTTGATCGAATTTTTACTGATAACAGAAATATTTAATAATTATATATTTTTCATCATTATACGCAATATTATATTATATCTAACAATATTTATTATATTAGACTTAATTTAAAAAATCATTCCTATTGATGTTAACATCAAATGTACAAAAATATTTTTAAAAAAGCGAAAAATAAATATGGTTCAACTTTTGTAAGTTTTTCAATGATTAATTAAAGTTTATTATTTTATAACATGATGCAGTTATAATTTTCATTATAACGATGTACATACACTTGTTTGCTAAAATAGCGAAAGAACAAAAAGCAAAATTATGCCTCTTTTAAAAGGATATACTTAAATTTCTATTTTCATAAATATTCCTGTCCAAGAGCTACTTGGAGACAAACAATAACCGCTTCAATTAATAAAAGACCGCAAGTTGAGAGAAATCATTGACAAAACTACTTTTAGTTTCCAAAATAGACACGGCACTGATCACTTACAATTCCAAAACCCATAGAATAAGGCATCACTAAAACACCCAAAAGAGAGTTGATCAAAGCTAAGGAAAAGTTGTTGAAAACAATAGGATGGGATTAAAAAAAAATAGATACAAATAAATACCATTAAATTTTGTAAAGTCATCAACAGCTAATTAAAATGCATTAAAATATCACGTCCATTTTATAACAATAAAGAATTTATACATTTCATTCAAACTACACGAAAGTATTCTTTTCTTAAAATAACTGAGATACAGTAAGCAAAAATAAATCCCCCATTTCAAACTACTTGAATTTTATATTCATAAATATTTCATTTTTCCTGTCCGAGCACAATTCCGTGCAAAACGACAACCACTTCAATCAACAAAAGACAGCAAGTAGCGAAAAATCATTGACCAAACTACTACCTTCCAAAATGGACACGGATACAATTACAAAAAGCGGAGAAAAGACGGCTCGATGAAAATAATGGGAGTTGAGAGGATAAAAGTTTTAATTATTGTCTCTGTTTTCTCTCCTAATTATCCCGGCTCTATCTTCTGAAACAAAATGCGTTAATTATTAAATACTTCACAAATGAGTCGACTGAGGGAAAATTCCTCGGAAAAGGATTTGGGTTTCCAAAACTGGGAATAAGGAAAGAATTTTGTAATTATGTTCGCTCAAGTATAATGCCTTTATAAAATGCATTAAATCTGTTCTGTTTAGATATTTATGATATATACGTTACAGATATGGGGTAGACTTCGAAGCTGTTAGTTCAGTAATTTTCTTGTCCTTCCCCTCCTGGTGTGCTGCCTGTTAAGTAAGTGGGATGAGACCACACAACTTTTAATTAAAAGACTTCGATAGTTGCAACTGGGATTTGGAGATGGGTTTCCGTTGCTGCAGTACAAATGCCAGGAGCAGTACTTGTTGGCTATTTTGAGTTCCTCCTAGATTATGATTGTCAGAGGATTGTTTCGATATTGCAATAGCTCGAATGATATTTGAAAAAAATGGAGAACATTTTGTTCTCAAATCTTATTTCAGTAAAGAAAAGATTTTTTGTCGATGCTAGAATTTTTTTCTATGTTCTGTCTTGCTATTTTACCAAAGCGTATCAAAATTGTGAAAAACTAAGAATGATATTTTAATCTTAGATTTGTATATTTGATTACTCTGTATTGTAATAAACAGTATGAAATTGGGCCCATAAATAAGTCATAAGTTTTGTTGCTTTAATACCACTTTGGTGCGTATGTCATAATAAAACTATCAACTTCTATGATGACTATAAAATTTGCATTTATTTAAAAAAAAATTTTTAGTTTTTGTTTAAAATGAAATTTAAAAAAAAAATCGACAAATTATTAAGCCTGATATTATGAGTTGTTGCTTGCTACTTTAACAAATTCTACATCGAGTAAATATATCTTTCAAAGACGTTATTCGTAAATATACCATCAACATAATTGAGTTCTCCTCAACTATACTAATAATTATCAAGCTGTGTTTAATGTACCATGTTTGATGATGATTTTATAAATTTCATTTTAACTATGTAAATGTACTTGTTTGTTAAAATAGTTTAACTATAAAAAGCAAAAAAGCACTATGGCCCTTTTAAAAGGATATACTTGAATTTCTATTTTCACAAGTATTTCCTTTCCAAGAAATACTTGGAGGAAAAGAAAAACAGCATAGATTAATAAAAGACAGCAAGTTGAGAAAAATATATACGGCATTGAGATAAAATAGACACGACACTGTTCGTTTACAATTCCAAAAACCAGAAAAGAATGTATGCTGAGGCAGCTAAAAGTAAGTTGAGCGGCTATACACAAGAAGGTTGAAAATAATAAGACTGGATTAAAAAAACTAGAGATACAAATAAATACCATTAAATGTTGTAAAGCCCTCAACAGCTAATTAAACTGAGTTAAAATGTCACATTCATTTTATAACAATAATGCATTTATAAGTTTCATTCAAACTACACGAAAGTATACATTTCTTAAAGTAACTCAGGTTCAGTAAGGAAAAATAAATCCCCTATTTCAAACCTACTTGAATTTTATATTCAAAAATATTTCATTTTCCTTCTCCGAGCACAATTCCCAGCAAAATGACAACCACATCAATTAACAAAAGACATCAAGTAGCGAAAAATCATTGACCAAAATACTACCTTCCAAAATGGACTCGGATACAATTCCAAAAAGCGGAGAGAAGAGGCTTCGATGAAAATAATGTTAGTTGAGAGGATAAAAGTTTTAATTATGGTCTCTGTTTTCTCTCCTAATTATCCCGGCTCTATCTTCTGAAACAAAATGCGTTAATTATTAAATACTTCAGAAATGAGTCGACTGCGGGAAAATTCCACGGAAAAGGATTTGGGTTTCCAAAACTGGGCATAAGGAAAGAATTTTGTAATTACGTTCACTCAAGTATAATGCCTTTATAAAATGCATTAAATCTGTTCTGTTTAGAAATTTATGATATATAGATTACAGATATGGCGTAGACTTGAAAGCTGTTAGTTAAGTAATTTTCTTGTCCTTCCCCTCCTGGTGTGCTGCCTGTCAAGTAAGGGAGATGAGACCACACTACTTTTAATTAAAAGTCTTCGATAGTTGCAACTGGGATTTGGAAATGGGCTGTTGATGCTGCTGCAGTACAGATGCCAGGAACAATATTCGTTGGCTATTTTGGGTTCCTGCTAGATTATGATTGTCAGAATTTTTTCGATATCGTAATAACTCGAAGGATATTTAAAAAAAAATTGGAGAATATTTTGTTGTCAAAACATATTTAATTAAAAAAAATATTTTTTCGCTGCTGGATTTTTTCTATGTCCTGCCTTGTCATTTTAATAAAAGTGTTATTTTTTATCTTAGAATAGTTAAGAATTGCAAATTTGAAAACTCCATTTCCAATGGAACAAACAGTAGGTAATTGTTCCCATAAATAAGTGATGAATTTTATTGCTTTAATACCATTGCATAATTAACACCATTGCATGCTTTAACATCATTGCATGCTTATTAATACCATTGCGGTGTTTCAATGTCAACAGAATACTATCAACATCCATGTTGACTATGAAATGTACATTTCTTTAAACAATTTAGTAGTTTTTGTTTATTATGAAACAAAAAAACGACGAAACATTAAAACTAATATTTTGAGCTATATATATATACATATTATGAGCAGTACAGATGCCAAAAGCAGTATTTGTTGGCTATTTTGAGTTCCTGCTAGATTATGATTGTCATGAGATTGTTTCGATATGGTAATAACTCGAATGGACTTAAAAAAAGGAGAATTTTTTTTGAATTATGTAAATGCACTTGTTTGTTACAATACCTTAAGAAACAAAAGAAAATGTATTGCCCTTTTAGAAGGATATACTTGAATCTCTACTTTTATATGTATTTCCTTTCCGAAAACTACTTGGAGCCAAACAACAACTGCTTCAATTAATAAAAGTCATTAAGTTGAGAAAAATCATTGACAAAACTACTGTTAGTTTTCAGAAGTGACACAACACTGATCATTTACAATTCCGAAAATTAGAGAAGAACGTATCCCTGTAGCAGTTAAAAGTGAGTCGAGCGATTGTAAACAATAAGGCTGAAAATAATAGGACTGGATAAAAATAAATACCATTGTATTTTGTAATGCACTCAACAGCTAATTAAAATGCGTTAAAATATTACATTCATTTTATAACAACAATGCATTTATAAATTTCATCCAAGCTGCACAAAAGTATTCGTTTCTTAAAGTAACAAAGGCATAGTTAGCAAAAATAAATCCACCATTTCAAACCTACTTGAATTATATGTTCAGAAATATTTCATTTTTCTTCTCCGAGCACAACTCCCAGCAAAACGACAACCACTTCAATTAACAAAAGACAGCAAGTAGCGAAAAATCATTGACCAAAATACTATCTTCCAAAATGGACACGCTTACAATTCCAAAAAGCGGAGAGAGACGGCTTCGATGAAAATAATGGGAGTTGAGAGGATAAAAGTTTTAATTATGGTCTCTGTTTTCTCTCCTAATTATCCCGGCTCTATCTTATGAAACAAAATGCGTTAATTATTAAATACTTCACAAATGAGTCGACTGAGGGAAAATTCCTCAGGAAAACGAGGATTTGGGTTTCCAAAACTGGGCATAAGGAAAGAATTTTGTAATTACGTTCGCTCAAGTATAATGCTTTTATAAAAGGCATTAAATCTGTTCTGTTTATAAATTTATGATATACCCATTACAGATATGGAGTAGGCTTGGAAGCTGTTAGTTGAGTAATTTTCTTGTCCTTCCCCTCCTGGTGTGCTGCCTGTCAAGTAAGTGGGATGAGACCACACTACTTTTAGTTAAAAGACTTCAATAGTTGCAACTGGGATTTGGAGATGGGCGGCTGATGCTGCAGTACAGATGCCAGGAGCAGTATTTGTTGGCTATTTTGAGTTACTGCTAGATTAAAATTGTTTCGATATTGTAATAACTCGAATGGTATTTTGAAAAAATGGAGAATATTTTGTTGTCAAAATATATTTCATTAACGAAAAAACGATGTTCTTTCGATGATGGATTTTTTTCTACGACATGTCTTTTTTTACGACCTGTATTTTTTATACGACCTATTAACAAAGTGGTTAAAAATTGCGAAATTTATTCATCTTAGATTTGTATTTTTGAAAACTCTCTTTGTACTGGAATAATCAGTATGGAATTGGACAAATAAATAAAATAACAATTTTATTGCTTTAATATCACTTTGGGGTTTCAATGCTATAATAATACTGTCGACACCCATTTTTTAAACAGTTAGTTTTTCTTTATTATGGAACAAAAATAGCGATTAAACATTAAAGCTGATACTATGAGTTATTGTTCGATACTTCACTACATTCTATTGGAATCAATTCCTTTTTTCCAAATCTACAAATTCAACTTATCTACAAACCTATACAGCAACATAAACGTCATATTTATCAACAACAAATAACTTTGTATAAAATGAATCCTTCTTTTAAAAATCTATATATTCCACTATGCTATCCAATTTATGCGTATACTTTAAATTAAGTCAGAGTAAATGGATAGACAAATACTATAGTAAGAATGTGTTGTTGTGTTTTTACCAAACCGAGTCAACCGAAAATTGTTTCAATTTGTATTGCGACCACAGAAACGACAAACGAAATTAAGTCGACATAACAAAGATTTATTGACTACCTGGTTACATCTCAAAACATTAGCAAATAAATATTCTTGAATAACTTGAAACTTGATAAGTTATCATTTGAAAACGTAAAACAAATCTACAAACTCAACTTATCTACAAACCTATAAAGCAACATAAATGTCATATTTATCAACAACAAATAACTTTGTGTAAAATGAATCCTTCTTTAAAAAAAAACTATATATTCCACTATGCTATCCAATTTATGCGTATATTTTAAATTAAGTCAGTGTAAATGGATAGACAAATACTATAGTAAGAATGTGCTGTTGTGTTTTTACCAAACCGAGTCAACCGAAAATTGTTTCAATTTGTATTGCGACCACAGAAACGACAAACGAAATTAAGTCGACATAACAAAGATTTATTGACTACCTGGTGCTGTGACAGAGCCCGCTGCGTGATAGACTGGTAGCAAATTTAAATTGGATTAGAATTGATCGTCCGTTAAACAGCAGATAACAAGGTAAAAGCGGCTTTAAGGAAACGCGGTAAATGAAAAGTTATTACGTCATTTGTGAAATTAGTTTCGTTCGGTCTCTCATTATGCTATAATGGGACTTCAGCGCTGTGATTGATTTGGAAGACTTTTGTATGATTATATGATCTGAAATATGAAATTAAAATAGGTTTAATCTTTGGTTGTCAAGTCAGACGCAGAAACAGAGATTAAATAGATTTTAGGGAAAGTTGGAATGAATAATTAAAAATTATTCAGAATTAAGACGATTTCTTAAAATAAGTAGACCTATAGATTAAATAATTCAGACTTAAACGGACTTCTGAAATTAATAGCATAAACAGATTTTATAACATTTAAAATCTCATTATGTGCTAAATGAAAGAACTTTTATGATTTATAAAAAAATATTAATTTCCAATAAATAAACTGATTCAGTGAATGTAGCTATTGCTTTCCAATACTGGTTTTTGATTTGGGGTAGGTTTCCATTGCAATGTCAAGTATGTATTCAGTATTAAGCAAATTGTACAGCTAGAGCTCTTTATGCTGGAGTCATTGTTGTCAAAGTTTGGAAAAAATATCTCCTAAGGGTTGCATTCTGGGGACCACATTCTTTTCCCCACCACAAAGAAAAAAAACTTCTAATGTAGGGATTTATTATTGCTTATGGTTGGACACAAGTTTCAAGCAGATCTTCCAACACGCTAGACACCAAGATTCCTCTATAGGCCGAAATTGTGAATGCATAGGCAGGCATTGAAAAATACATTTTTCTCTAAAAGTGTTTATGTATCATTTTTTGAATAATTTATTTGTTTAATTGGCCATATAAACTATTTATTGCTGATTTTTTTCAGCTTCATTTTCATTATGTTTAGCTACTGAATTAATTCGTAAAAGAAATTAATATTTTTTTCATCATAGTATATAAATATTGCCGTGTTAAAAAATAATCAATTAAATCTTATATAAATATGCAAATTTTTAATAAACGTAATATTTCATACAATATAAAATTTGTGAAATTTTCAATTATTTGTTAGTTTTTCTATTTTAAAAATAAAAATATAAGAATTTACTTAATTATTAAAATATTTTTATATATGATTATTTACTAAATTGAAGAAATTTTATATTTTATAAATATTTTAATTCATTATATTGAATGGAAATTCATAGATTATTATATTTTTTTATAAAAATAACATAAAAGTTTGCATATAAATTTAATCTAAAATAAGTAATTTACAGCTGCGTTTTATGAAGCATAAATATTATACTAAAAATATAAAAATATAAAAATATAAAAAAAATATATCAATATAACTACATATTCATCCAATATAATGTAGTTGGATAATAAGAACGGGACTGTAGCATTATATTTGTAGCTAAATATGGGAATGGTAGAAGTTATAATAAGAAAAAAAATTAAATTTTTGTCTACCTTCTGATAATAACTCTAATTTCTCAATTTCAGTTTTCATTTTCATTATTTAAATGGAGGAAAAAATATATATATATATATATATATATATATATATATATATTATACTTCAAAAAATTATGTTAATGTATTTGTGTATATATATATAGATTTATTTGAAAAACAAAATTACAAACTTGATACCTTAACTCATCTGCTTAATCAACACAGACAAAAGGCAGATTAACAGTGATTTAGATTCAAACGTATCTTTTAAAATGAAGTTTCAACCAAATAAATTTTTCTTAAAAAGTATACATAAAAGCAGCTCATTTATTATCGATGAGAAGTTAAACTGAAACTTTGATTGTGGTACATTAACAACTGGTCTCATATCCTAGTCTGCACTAAGTACTCCATCTGTACTAGCATGTACATATATATGCAATACATTCCTTTGATTTCTAATTTATTTTTATATCAAACAAAATATTTTTATAACATAAACTTTCACTTTATATTGTAAATATTTTTATAGTATAAAGTAAGAGTTTATGGGTATAAAAATTATTTATTTTTAATACAATCCTACAAAATGATAAAACAATCCTTTCGTTAATAGTTTATTTTTATGACTAATAAAACATTTTCATTATTAAACTCTCATGTTATATTATAAATATTTTTATATTAGAAATGCTTAAAAAATAAAGTATAAAAAAATTCTTAAATTAAAAAAAAATCACTAAAAAAGTATAATTTGAACATAAATACTTACGCAAACATAAGTTAATTTATTTCAAATTTAAGTTAAACACGATATAAAAAAAGATTAAGAAACGATGACTTACTTTCTAAAAAAATAAAAAATAAATGACTGAAATATCTTCATTAATTGCTTTACCTTAAAAAAAATTGGAACGATAGCCATTAAATCATAAAAAAAACAATACATGTAATAGTAAACCAACACCATAATCGATTATAAGACAAGAAAAATAAAATAATTTATCATGATGAAAAAATAATAGTAATTTGCCCGTTACAAAAAATCGGATAATTGAAAATACTATTCTTGAAGCATTTTTATGACCGCGTGGAGTCTAATTACGTTTCAAAATCGAGGACAAAATGACATTCCAATTTGAGAATAATTTTTTTATGGAATATACATATCCTCCGCAATTACTTAAATATTCTCTTTTTTTACTTGTTTGGAAAGTAATATTAAAAATTGAATTTTTCTCAAATATTTATCTTTGCAGAAGGCACGTTTGTAAAATGGACGGTTGTATATATATATTTATATTATTTTTTACACTTCCGAAAAAGAAACAACTTCATTTCTTAACAAGCTTTCAAGGCAGAGTAAACATTTGTCAAAAATGTTTAGACGTAAAGAAACGAAGTATTCAATATTTTTTTCTGAAGTTACACAACATTTAAGTATTTGGAATTATTTTTTTTCTTCCGTTTCCTGACAGTTATGAAAGTTATCGAGACACTGGGTATAAAATAAGAAATAAAAATATGACGATTTAGAATTGTGAAAATAAAAAAAAAGGAAAGATTGTCGTTATTTTTGAATTGCCTTCAGGAATAAAAAATGCAATTCCGTTGAGATTTATATATTTTTTTCACCTTTTCTACCACATTTAGCAATATAAAAACAACTTAAAATTGTAGTTTTAAAGGATATCCCTCTTTTTTTAAACGAAATATCATTTGTTTAATGAGATACTATACACAGATTGTAAAAATTTTAAAAATTATTTCTTTATCGTTTTCTCTAATGTCTTATTAAAATTTAGAAACTTTTTAATACTAGTAAGTTTAATTTTTTGAAAAAAATGTGATTATAATTAAATTTTTTCAATTACAAATATTATTTTTAATATTATTTATTACAATTTTTAATATATATAATACAATCTTTCATTACATATTTATTTTTATAACAAATAAAACATTTTTATAAGATAAACTCTCACTTTATATTATCATAATTTTTATAATAAACAGCGTGAGTCTATGTTATAAAAATATTTTATTTCTAATGTAATTCCACAAAATCTAAAAAATACTAAAACAATCCTTTCTTTAATAATTTATTTTCATAACAAATAAAACATTTTTATAACGTAAACTCTCACTTTATATTAGAAATATTTTCATATTAGAAATGTTTAAAAAAAAAAAAAAAAACCTTCCTTAAAATTAAAAAAAAAAGTCTCTTAAAAAGTATAATTTGAAGATAAATATTTACACAAACATACGTTAATTTATTTCAAACATAAGATAAGTTCGATATAAAAAAATACTAAAAAACGATGACTTCTTAAAAAAAAAAGTAAAACATAAATGACTGAAATATCTTCATTAATTGCTTTACCTTAAAAAAGAAAAGTAAACGATAGCTGTGAAATCATAAAAAAAAAAAAAAAAAAAAAAAAAAACAGATGTAATAGTAAACCAACACCCTAATCGATTACAAGACAAGAAAAATAAAATAATTTCTCGTGATGAAAAAATAATAGTATTTCTCCCGTTAAAAAAATCGGATAATTGAAAATACTATTCTTGAAGCATTTTTATGACCGCGTGGAGCCTAATTACGTTTCAAAATCGAGGACAAAATGACATTCCAATTTAAGAATAGTTTTTTATGGAATATACATATCCCCCGCAATTACTTAAATATTCCTTTTTTTATTTTTTTGGAAAGTAATATTAAAAATTGAATTTTTCTCAAACATTTATCTTTGAGAAGGCACGTTTGTAAAATGGACGGTTGTATATATATATATTTATATTATTTTTTACACTTCCGAAAAAGAAACAACTTTATTTCTTAACAAGCTTTCAAAGCAGAGTAAACATTTGTCAAAAATGTTTAGAAGTAAAGAAACGAAGTATTCAATATTTTTTTCTGAAGTTACACAACATTTAAGTGTTTGGAATTATTATTTTTTTTTCTTCCGTTTCCTGACAGTTATGAAAGTTATCGAGATACTGGGCGTAAAAAAAGAAAAAAAAAATGACGATTTAGAATTGTAAAAAAAAGGAAGGCAAGATTGTCGTTATTTCTGAACTGCCTTCAGGAATAAAAAATGCAATTCTGTTGTGATTTATATATTTTTTTCCATTTTTTCTACCATATTAAGCAATATAAAAAAAACTTAAAATTGTAGTTTTAAAGGATATGCCCTTTTTTGTTAGTGAAATATTCTTTTAATGACATATACGAGCGTTATAGAAGTTTTAAAAATTATTGTTTCATTATTTTCTGTAATGGTTTTTTAAAATTCGTTAAATTATTTAATATGAGTAATTTTAACACTTTAAAAAAATTTATTATAATTACTTTTTTCAATTAAAAATATTATTAATTAAAAATAAATATGTTATTTTTTTAATTAAAAATATTATGTTTATTTTTAATATTATTTATTACTTTATTTAATTTAAAATAGTATTACAATTTTTTTTAAATAGTAAAATTACTATTCAAAAATAATTTTAATAATACTTTTAATTAAATATTTTATTAAAATCTTTATAGAAAAAATGTAAAATAAAATACAATTTCTTATTGTTCTGGAATATATAGTTTTTTTAGACTCCCTATTTTGAAAGACTGTTAAAATTCATAACATTTTTTATTGATGTATCCCACTTTTATTTTTATACCATTTCGAAACAATTTACTATGCTAAAAATTTTATTTTATTTTGTGTTATATATCATTTTCAAAAGATTATACAATTTTTAAACCTGTAATATAGATAATTATGGCCATTTCTTAATAGAAACGAAATGTTTCTAAAACAAACATAAAAATTTAATTGAGAATAGCACTTCACTGAATTTCTGAAAAAATATAAAAATATCAACTGTTTCGTTTTAAAATAAATCATCATTCAAATATTACTAAATGTTAGAATAAATAATCTATATTTAAGGAGCGTTTAATCAAAAGTGTAGATTAATGATTAAATAAAGACGTGCAAAAAATTATGTACTTTTCTATACGAAAACAAATCATATATCTATACGAAATTGTGTGTTAGTTTCAAAATAATCTTCCGTGAAAGGAATCCAGTAGAATTTTTAAAATTTTAATGCAGTTTTCTCTTTAATATGTAAAACCTTTTTCACAGTAATTGTCTAAGAATAAAACAAACTAAGCACTTTTTTATTATATGATTCCCAAAGGGAAGATAGTTTTTGTTAAATTAATACATTACTTATGTTACTAAAAGACTTTGCAATTCATTTAACATAAAGATATACAAGTAAAGAATAGAAAGTTTATTTATAATCAAATATCTTTTTTGATGGAATTTTCTAATTTTTAAACATTAAAAGCAGCAATAATTGAATTCTTTCAAGTCATGAAGATTTTAAAAAATTATTAATCATTTACATTGTTCTTATGACAACAACTGTTAAAACTCTTTTACCAAACCCCATTTTCAAATGAATTACGCATACAATATATTAAAATTTAGTGTGACCTTTGCAAAAAAATTGCAATTAAAAACTCTTTTAAAAGCATTTAAAAAAGAAAGATCCCGTATTTTCGAGTTTTCATTATGGAAAACGTAATTGCATCCTTTATAGCATCGAGACAGTTTCATAACAACATCTAGATTACTTTCGATTGTACTTTGCACATCTGTTTTCCATTTACAGAATTTGTTCTTTTTTTTGTTCCTCATTCCCGGTAGCATTTCAAGCTTTAATAGAATGGATGAGTGAAAATATTTTCATTCTTCTTTGAAACATGGATCCTCTTGTAATTATTGCAAAACGCTGCATTAATAGCAACTAAGCTGTTCACTTCGCAGCCATGTCGGAGGGGATGGATTTCAATTTTCGGGAATCTCAATTACAATCGTTCCTTTTACATTCCTACCCTCTTGATTAAAAGCTTTAAAGCATTGTTCCATTTCAAGAGAAATCAATTCTCCATCGCTTTCAATCCTTTAATTCCGAAATCCATTGATCCAGTGAATGATACTAAACGGAAGAGATCTGAAGATATATGTTTCGTAGGTACTCGACAAGGACTAACTTCTGGAAGAGCAATTAAAAGTTCCCATCTTAATAGAAAAATCATCCGAGGCTGACTTCCTGCAAATCATATGTATCTATGCAGTTTGTGTGCCCTCTCACACTTTAATGTTGAGAACGCCTTTAAGTTTGAAAATTTCACTTTTCGTGCAATTGATTGTTGAATAAGATGATATTCGAAGTGAAATATTGAAGTTAAAAGGAACTTTCTAGAAATTAGAAGAGGAACTGTTCCCTTTCTATGAAATTCTAATTAATTTAACGATTTGTAAAAGGAGTAACCTCGTGCACCAATTATTTTTCGATATTGAAAATTTATATGCAATCTTATAAAGACTGAACAGTATGTCATTGAGAAATGTATTCCATTATGTCGTCTATTTAAAAGTTTAACCTTGATGTGTTGCATTCCATTAGTTTATTGCTAATGAGTTCTAGTTTTCATACGTTATTCGATGTCTAAATTCATTACATTTTACAAACATATCGTTATCTTTATATTTATACATACAATTAATTTTTCGCTGTTGAGCACTTATTATATAAATTATCACAACTTAAATTAATAAATTCTGGCTAAACATTGACAAGTAGATAAATGTATTTTATCTAATATGACAAAACCAACAAAACAAAACAGGAATATATAAAAAAAACAGCAAGCATATTTGTAGGAACAATGTCATAAGTTTTAAGGATTTTTTTGATAGATCAATGAGTATTGAGATAAAATTTTTATAATAGAAATGTTTAAAAAAAAAAAAAAAAAAAAAAAAAAAAACCCGCTTAAAATATGAAAAAAAACACTAAAAAAGTATAATTTGAACATAAATATTTACACACATACGTTAATTTATTTCAAACTTAAGTTAAGTTCGACATTAAAAAAAGATTAAAAAACGATGACTTACTTTCTAAAACTAAATAAATAAATAAATGACTGAAATATCTTCATTAATTGCTTTACCTTAAAAAAGAAAACGTTACGATAGCTATAAAATCATAAGAAACAAAAAAACACATGCTATAGTAAACCAACACCATAATCGATTACGCGACAAAAAAAAAATAATAATAATTTCCTATGATGAAAAAATAATAGTATTTTTCCCGTTAAAAAAAAAAATCGGATTATTGAAAATACTACTCTTGAAGCATTTTTATGACCGCGAGGAGTCTAATTACGTTTCAAAATCGAGGACAAAATGACATTCCAATTTAAGAATATTTTTTTATGGAATATACATATTCCCCGCAATTACTTAAATATTCCCTTTTTTATTGTTTTTTTTGAAAGTAATATTAAAAATTGAATTTTTCTGAAACGTTTATCTTCACGAAGGCACGTTTGTAAAATGGACGGTAAGAATATATATTTATATTATTTTTTTACACTTCCGAAACAGAAACAACTTTATTTCTTAACAAGCTTTCAAGGCAGAGTAAACAATTGTCAAAAATGTTTAGAAGTAAAGAAACGAAGTATTCAATATTTTTTTCTCAAGTTACACAACATTTAAGTATTTGGAATTTTTGTTTCTTCCGTTTCCTGACAGTTACGAAAGTTATCAAGACACTGGGTATAAAATAAGAACTAAAAAAATGACGATTTAGAATTGTGAAAAGAAAAAAAAAAGGAAAGATTGTCGATATTTTTGAATTTCCTTCAGGAATAAGACATGCAATTCTGTTGTGATTTATATTTTTTTTCACTTTTTCTACCACATTAAGCAATATAAAAAGAACTTAAAATTATAGTTTTAAAGGATATCCCATTTTCTTTTAACGAACATATTATTTTTTTAATGAGTTATACACGCAATATAGAAGTTTTAAAAATGATGTTTTTATTGTTTTTTTGTAATGCCTCGTTAAAGTAATTTTAACATTATGAAAAAGTGTAATTATAATTACATTTTTTAATTAAAAATATTATTAGTTAAATAAAATTTAATTATTAATTTTTTAATTAAAAATATAATTATATTTATTTTTAATGTTATTTATTAATTTTTTAATTAAAATTTTATTAAAATTATTTTAAAAATAACTAGTAAATTACTATGCAAAAATAATTTTAATAATATTTTAATTAAATATTTTATTAAAATTTTCGTTGAAAAAATATAAAATAAAATACCATTTCATGTTCCAAAATGCATAATTTTTTTTGACTGCCTATTTTGAAATGCTGTTCAAATTCATAAAATTTTTATCGATGTATCCCACTTTTACATTTATTCAATAATTTCGAAATAATAATTTTCTATACTAATTATTTACTTTTTGGCGCATTCAAAAATATTCAAATTGTTTATTCAAATGTTGTTTATTTTTTGTTTATTGAAATATTTTTGTTATTGTTTGGTTTTAATTTGTAATCAATCTTCTTTCATGACGGACTTCTCTAATTTTTAAACATTAAAAGCAAAAATAATGGAATTCTTTAAACTCTTCCAGACTGCAAAAAATTAATAATCATTTATATTATTCTTATGACAACAGTTTTAAAACAATTTTACCGAACCCTATTTTCAAAAGAATTGCGCATACAATATATTAAAATCTGGCGTGACCTTTACAAAAAATTGCAATTAAAACTCTTTTAAAAGCATTTAAAAAGGAAACATCCGGTATTTTCAGGTTTTCATTATGAAAACGTAATTGCATCTTTTATAACATCGAGACAGATTCATAACAACATCTAGATTACTTTCGATTGTATTTTGCACAACTGTTTTCCATTTAAAGAATTTGTTCTTTTTTTTTATTTTAGTTTCTCATTCCCGTTAGAATTTCAAGCTTTAATAGAATGGATGAGTGAAAATATTTTCATTCTTCTTTGAAACATGGATCCTATTGTAATTATTGCAAAACGCTGCATTAATAGCAACAAAGCTGTTCGCTTCGCAGCCATGTCGGAGGGGATGGATTTCAATTTTCGGGAATCGCAATTACAATCGTTCCTTTTACATTCCTACCCTCTTGATTAAAAGCTTAAAAGCATTGTTCCATTTCAAGAGAAAGCTATTCTCTATCGCTTTCAATCCTTTAATTCCGAAATCCATTGATCCAGTGAATGGTACTAAACGGAAGAGATCTGAAGATATGTGTTTCGTAGGTACTCGACAAGGACTAACTTCTGGAAGGGCAATTAAAAGTTCCCATCTTATTAGAAAAATCATCCGAGTCTGACTTCCTGCAAATCATATGTATCTATGCAGTTTGTGTGCCCTCTCACACTTTAATGTTGAGAACGGCTTTAAGTTTGAAAATTTCAATTTTCGTGAAATTGATTGTTGGATAAGATGATATTCGAAGTGAAATATTGAAGTTAAAAGGAACTTTCTAGAAATTAGAAGAGGAACTGTTCCCTTTCTATGAAATTCTAATTAATTTAACGATTTGTAAAAGGAGTAACCTCGTGCACCAATTATTTTTCGATAATGAAAAATTGATATGCAATCTTATAAAGACTGAACAGTATGTCATTGAGAAATGTATTCCATTATGTTGTCTATTTAAAAGTTTAACCTTGATGTGTTGCATTCCATTAGTTTATTGCTAATGAGTTCTATTTTTCATACGTTATTCGATGTTTAAATTCATTACTTTTTACTAACATATCGCTATCTTTATATTTATACATAAAATTAATTTTTCGTTGTTGGACACTTATTACACAAATTATCACAAGTTAAATTAATAAATTCTAGCTAAACATTTTCAAGTAGATAAATGTATTTTATCTAATATGACAAAACCAACAAAACAAAGATAAACAATTCCAAAGCACTTAAATAATGAATAATTATCAGGAATATAAAAAAAAAAAAACCACCAAGAATATTTGTAAGAACAATGTCATAAGTTTTAAAGATTTTTTTGATTGATTAATTTTTAAAAATTAGTATTAAGATAATATTTTTATAATAAAAATGTTTAAAAAATAAAAAAATGATGAAAAAACCAGCTTAAAATATATAAAAAAAATCACTAAAAAAGTGTAATTTGAACATAAATATTTACACACATACGTTAATTTATTTCAAACTTAAGTTAAGTTCGATATAAAAAAAAGATTAATAAACGATGACTTACTTTCTAAAAATAAATAAAGGACTGAAATATCTTCATTAATTGCTTTACCTTAAAAAAGAAAACGTAACGATAGCTATAAAATCATAATCAAAAAACACATGTAATAGTAAACCAACACCCTAATCGATTACAAGGCAAAAAAAATAAAATAATTTCTCGTGATCAAAAAAATAATAGTATTTTTCTCGTTAAAAAAATCGGATAATTGAAAATACTACTCTTGAAGCATTTTTATGACCGCGTGGAGCGTAATTACGTTTCAAAATCGAGGACAAAATGACATTCCTATTTGAGAATAGTTTTTTATGGAATATACATATCCCCCGCAATTACTTAAATATATATATTTTTTTTTTTTTTTGGAAAGTAATATTAAAAATTGAATTTTTCTCAAACATTTATCTTTGCAGAAGGCACGTTTGTAAAATGGATGGTTAGAATATATATTTAAATCATTTTTTACATTTCCGAAAAAGAAACAACTTTATTTCTTAACAAGCTTTCAAGGCAGAGTAAACATTTGTCAAAAATGTTTAGAGGTAAAGAAACGAAGTATTCAATATTTTTTTCTGAAGTTACACAACATTTAAGTGTTTGGAATTTTTTTTTTCTGCAGTTTCCTGACAGTTAGGAAAGTTATCGAGAAACTGGGCATAAAAAAAAAATAAAAAAAGTGACGATTTAGAATTGTAAATAAAAAAAAAGGAAAGATTTTCGTTATTTTTGAATTGCCTTCAGGAATAAAAAATGCAATTCTGTTGTGATTTAAATTTTTTTTCACCTTTCCTACCACATTAAGCAATACCAAAACAACTTAAAATCGTAGTGTTAAAAGATATCCCTTTTTTTTAACGAAATATCATTTGTTTAATGATATATGTAAGCATTATAGAAGTTTTAAAAATGATTTCTTTATTGTTTCTTGTAAGGACTTATTAAAATTTAGAATTTTTTTTATTATCAGTAATTTTAAAATTTTGACAAAAATAAATAATAATAACGTTTTTCACAATTAAAAAGATTATTAATTAAAAATAAATTTAATTATTAAATTTCTAATTAAAAAATAATATTAAAAATATAATTATATTAATTTTTAATATTATTTATTAAATTTTTTAATTAAAAGAAAAGTGTTAACTTTTAAAAATATATAGTAAAATTACTATGCAAAAAATTAGTTTATTAATTTTTATTTACTAATATTTTATTACATTTTTTATAGAAAAAATATAAAATAAAATACAATATCTTATTGTTCTAGATTGTATAATTTTTTTTGACTGCCTATTTGGAAAGATTGTTAAAATGTGATAACATTTTTATCGACGTATCACGCTTTTATTTTTATTCATTAATTTGGAACGAGTAATTTTCTATATTAAATATTTTATTTACTTTTTGGTTTATTTAATATTTTAAAAAGATATATATATATATATATTTTTAAACTGTAATATAGATAATTATGACCATTTCTTAACACAAAAATGTTTCTGAAAATGTTCCTTCATAGTCGGAAACTTAAAAGCTCATAAATATTATATTGAGTAAAGCATTACACTGAGTTGTCTTAATTGTTTTCAGGAAAAAGTATAAAAACATCACCTTAAAGTTTACATAACGTTAGAAACATTACATTAATAATAAACATTACTTTTAAAGTTAAATCATTATTCAAATAATTCTAAAAGTTAAAATAAAAACATCTAAATCAAAGAACCGTTTAATCAAAAGTATGAATTAATGATCAAATAGAGACGTAGAAAAATTATGTATTTTTCTATACGAAAACAAATAGAATATCTATAAAAATTGTGCGTTAATTTCAAAAGAATATTCCCTGCTATGAATTCATTAGAAAATTCCATTTTTAAAATTTTAACTTTAATTTAATTTTTAGTATGCAAAATGTTTTTTCATGGTGATTGTATAAAAATAATATAAATTAAACAAAATTTTATTATATGATTCAAAAAAGGAAAATAATTTTTGTTAAATTAATGCATTACTTGTGTTACTAAAAGACATTGCAATTCATTTAATATAAAGACAAGAAAGGTAAAGAATAGAAGGTGTATTTATATCAAACTTCTTTCTTGATGGACTTTTCTAATGTTTTACACATTAAAAGCAAAAATAATTGAATTCTTTAAACTCTTGAAGACTGTAAAAAATTCTTAATCATTTATATTTTTCTTCTGACAACAATTTTAAAACCCCATTTTCAAATGAATTACGTACAATATATTTAAATTTAGTGTGACCTTTGCAAAAAAATTGCAATTAAAACTCTTTTTAAAAGCATTTAAAAAAGAAACATCCAGTATTTTCGGTTTTCATTATGGATAACGTAATTGCATCTTTTATAACATCGAGACAGCTTCATAACAACATCTAGATTACTTTCGATTGTACTTTGCACATCTGTTTTCCATTTACAGAATTTGTTCTTTTTGTTTTATTGTTCCTCATTCCCGGTAGAGTTTCAAGCTTTAATAGAAGATGAGTGAAAATATTTTCATTCTTCTTTGAAACATGGAACCTCTTGTAATTATTGCAAAACGCTGCATTAATGGCAACAAAGCTGTTCGCTTCGCAGCCATGTCGGCGGGGTTGGATTTCAATTTTGGGGAATCGCAATTTCAATCGTTCCTTTTACATTCTTACCCTCTTGATTAAAAGCTTTAAAAGCTTTGTTCCATTTCAAGAGAAAGCAATTCTCCATCGCTTTCAATCCTTTAATTCCGAAATCCATTGATCCAGTGAATTGTACTAAACGGAAGAGATCTGAAGATATATGTTTCGCAGGTACTCGAGAAGGACTAACTTCTGGAAGGGCAATTAAAAGTTCCCATCTTATTAGAAAAATCATCCGAGTCTGACTTCCTGCAAATCATATATATCTATGCATCGGTTTGTGTGCCCTCTCACACTTTAATGTTGAGAACGCCTTTAAGTTTGAAAATTTCAATTTTCGTGAAATTGATTGTTGGATAAGATGATATTCAAAGCAAGATATTGAAGTTAAAAGGAACTTTCTACAAATTAGAAGAGAAACTATTCCATTGATATGAAATTCTAATTAATTTAACGATTTGTATAATGAGTAACCTTCGTGCTCCAATTATTTTTCGATACTGAAAATTGATATGAAACTTTATAAAGGCAGAACGCTATGTGTTTGAGAAATGAGTTCCATTATGCTGTCTATTTAAAAGTTTAACCTTGATGTATAGCTTCCATTAGTTTATTGCGAATAAGATTTATTTTTCATCTATAATTCGATGTCTAAATCCATTACGTTTTGATAACATATAGCTATCTTTATTTTTATGTAAAAGATTAATTTTTCGTTGTTGATCATTCATTATATAAATTATCACAATTTAAGTTCATAAATTCTGTATAAAGATTTTCAAGCTGATACATGTATTTTATCCAATATGACAAAATCAACAAATCAAAAAACAAAAATTCCAAAATATTTAAAATAGAAAAGAAATATCAGGAATGGAAATAAAAGAATGTAAGTCAAGTATAATTTTCAGTCGCATTTGCAAGAACTTTTAATTTATTCAAGATTAATTATTCAAGAAGATTTAATAATGTTTAAGATTTTTTTGAAGATTTAATGAATGCCAAAATATTTTTAAAAAATATTTTTAATCATGAGCGCGTTGAGATGAAACATTTTGATGTTTACAAGATATTTATAGTTGCAAAATTCTCTGAACTGAATTTATATTCAGGTTACCTCTCATTTTGAATAAATTTATTAATATTGCCAAGCGTGTAGTTTAGTTATCTTTATATTTCTGCTTAACAACTGCATTTATTCCCTATATTAAATATAATAAGTATGGCTTCATATGTTAGATATTATTGTCTTTAAAATATTACCGTTTTCCACATTTCTTGAATAAAAAACTTTTTATATGTATTTGGCTGGAAACCATTCTGTACAAATCATTTCATAACACTCAAAAAGCATGGGACTCTAATATTAAATAAAATCAGTAATTAGGCTTGATAAATAAAATAATAGGTTATATGTTTTCTATATTAAATATTCGTTTATAGTTACCTTTCATTTAAAAAACGACAAGCAATTTTGTATATGTTGCTGTTGGCCAAGTCCCCTCTGTGACAGTTATATCACTATCAAATTTAATTTATCTAAAGTAAATATTTAATATATGTTAAATAAATGGTAAATGTAAATATTAATTTCAAGGTGGTTTGTTTTGCATAAGTAGATTAATTTTATTTACAATTTATGATGAATTCTACAATAAAAATGAAACCAATACAAAATAGATGCATAATAACCAAATAAATAATTATAATAAAATAATGACCCCTCTAACTTAATATTTAAACCAAAACAAGTAGATGTATTTATAACATAAAATTTAGATAAATAAATAATATTTCTTCATTAAAAATCTATTTTTAACAAATTATTACGTATTCTAAAAATAAATTAAAATTATTTACAATAAAATTATTACATTAAAATTATAAAATTATTTACATTATTATTACATTATTTACATTATTATAAAATTATTACATTATTTACATTATTATAAAATTATTACATTATTTACATTAAAATTATAAAATTATTTTATTTACAATAAATTAATTTTATTTACAATTTATGAAGAATTCTACAATAAAAATGAAACCAATACAAAATAGATGCATAATAACCAAATAAATAATTATAATAAAATAATAACCCCTCTAACATAATATTAAAACCAAAACAAGTAGATGTATTTATAGCATAAAATTTAGATAAATAAATAATATTTCTTCATTAAAAATCTATTTTTAACAAATTATTACGTATTCTAAAAATAAATTAAAAGATCATCTATGCATAGAAAATAATTTTCTTCCATTTAATTCGATAACTTGTTTCATAAATGCGAGGAAAAATTTTCGGTGCCCATTATGCTTTCCAAAATTGCTAAATGAATTCTTTAATTTCTTAATGTTGCAAGAAAAGAAAGGAGTAAATTAATCAATAAATGAGATGAGTGCATTTAATGATGCAAGCGTTTTATATTTTTTCTAGATAATCAATGGAGAATTTACCTGAATGAATTGTAATCATTATGCTTGTTTCTTGTATACAGTTGAAAAATGTTGATTTGCAGATTGTTCACTACTTATTTTTGGACTTGGTTGATCGAAATCGACAAAATGTGACAAATGGATCACATTTTTAAAATTTTCAATGAAACAATAATTTTAATATTCTATTTGTAAGTCAATTAAATAAAATATTATGCATTTTTAAAATTAATTTAAATTGATAAATTTCATCTCAAAATTGTTAAATATTCGGTTTCTATGAAGTTTATTATAAGAAATCAATTGTTTACAAACTAATTTATTTTTGAATGACAGATAAATAAATTTAATAAAAATAATATTGACAGGTATCACCAAGTATTACACGATTCAATAAAATTATATAATTAATTTACTTTCGTAAATTTAGAAAAAAATTGAGAATTTTATTTTAAATATGATATGTATTAGAAGAAAATTGATTTGAACAAAAATATATAAATAAATATAAGACGATTTATAACACATTTTTTTTATCATTTATTCTGAAGAATATTCTAGAGACAAATCAAAATTAACTGTAATCTCACTCAATCAAATAATTACAAATAATTTATTACATTTATAACAAATTATTTTTAACTAACGCAGTTTAAAATAGTTAATTTTATTTTACAGCTTATTTGATCTCAAATATTATAATTTCATTTAATTAAAAAAAATAATTTTACCGTAATTTTCACATAATTGATCACATTTTTAATTCACAAATAAAAAATATTGTAATGCACAAAATAAAAAATATTATTATTAAAATAATATTAAATATTGAATCTCAGACTTACAGATATTTTAAAATATTTTTGCATAAATACTAATGCATTTTGTAAGTCAATTATTTTTTTTTAATAACTATGATTTTTAATTATTAAAAATATGTTGACGAATGCAGACGAAACAAAATTAGAAGTGTAGCTCTGCAATAAAGAAACCGATAAAGAAATGTACGTTAAAAATATATATATTAAAAATTTCGGCTGTGCACCATATAATAAAAAAGGGAGAAAAATATAGTCTTGAAATCTATACTCATATACTCTAGGCACATAGAAACAATTCACGAAGTAAGACAAAACTTTTGTTTCATATTTAGAGAGATTGAATATTGTTAAAAATGCTTTTATTTAGCTTTATTCAACATAAAATTTGATTAACAAGGTAAATAAATATTTAAAATAAAAATATTTAAATCTGCACAAATGTTTTAAAAATAAATTATTAAGTCGAATGATATACTAAGTTTTCGTTTATAAAAATTATATGTTTAAAAAAGAAAGTTTTCACTTTTGATGTATTGTTTGTGTTTTTTAAAGCATTTGTATTAAATTTTCGTAACATTAAACATTTGAACACCGCTGAAATATACAGTACTTTATAATTAAAGATACGATTTAACAAATAAAGATAATGTGATAAAAATTACAATTAGACTTGCATAGTAGCAATGATGTTGACCAAGTGAGCCGAATACTATTAAGTACCAATTCATGTGGATTGATAAGCTTCCAAAATTATAAATGGAAT
The DNA here is from genome assembly GCA_021605075.1 of Caerostris darwini. Lineage (NCBI taxonomy): Eukaryota > Metazoa > Arthropoda > Arachnida > Araneae > Araneidae > Caerostris > Caerostris darwini. Next base: position 66,432 of record BPLQ01015482.1, read on the forward strand.
AAAAACATCGGATATGTAAAGCAATTCATGTATTTATATTTTATTGTATTCTTTCGTACTATATTTAAAGTCTTTTAACTAATTTAATTTTTTGAGTATAGAAGACATTTCATTTATTTTTTCAATAATTTAATTTCATCCATAATTTTAAGTAATTTAATTAAACGTTAAAGTATATATGTTACTCCCATATTTAATTTTAATGAATTTATTTTTTTGACATATCTTTATTGTTGTGGTTCTTTGCAATCTCTTTTAAATGAAATGGCTTCCTAGCAGTATATTGGAAAATGAAATATTTTTTTCAAATAGTTAACATGTAATACATTTCTTTTAAAACTATAATAAGATTTTATTCAAGCTTTATAAGAAATGTAAAAATTAAAACTGTTGCAATTTTAAGATTCTTAAACAGACATGCTAGACATTTTTAAGAATAGAATATTTGTCATAGAATATAGCTGAAAATTCGATATATTATCATTGATATATTTTTCCAACAATAGTAATGTTTTTAGTCTGTTATCTTTGTTACAACTCTCTATAATTAAAAATAAATATTTCAAGTAGGACATATAACTCCTATATCTACAAAAATTAATGTATACGCCCATCTATTTCTCTCTCTCACTCTCTCTTTATGAAAACACATATTTTTTGTCAATGAATGTTGTTTTATTGTCAAATAATATTTGTAATATTTTAATATGCTATCTTTTCCTGCTTCCAAATTGAAAAACTACATTTATAGAAATAAAGAGAAAATAGAAAAGGAGTATCGATCTGTGTTGGAGAATAAGATTATTTGTGTATATAAAAATATATATTTTAATTGAAAAATACTTGTTCTCAGAATAAATGGAGATTGAATATTCTATGTTCAATCTAATTCATTCTGAATTCTGAGAAATTTTCAATTTTGGTTGTTTTCGAAAGTAGGTTTCTTATTTTTTTTACTGCACGCCAAATTTAGAAATATGAGTTGGTATTAATAATAACGTCCAAATAACTGTTCATATTTTATCACAATACAAAGAAATTTCTGATCGAGTGTATGCAGATTTTTCGAAAAGACTTAAGAGCAACTACAAAATGAAGTATATGATTTCGTTTTAAATATTTTTATCTACAGTAAATAACTGATCTTATGTAATTTAAAGTATAATTTCTTATTGAACTGATTTAAGATAATTTCATTAAAACTTTTTGTTTCTCGGATCAGTATGTATCGGATGATTCCTTTAATACATTTTTCAAAATATGCATTTGTCTTTTCATATGAATTATAATAAGCATAATATTGATAACGAATTTAAAACTCAATAAACCACAACAATTTACTTAACTACATAATGAATTACATTATTATTTAACAACTTGTGATTTATTTCCCTTATTTATCAAAATATATCTACAGAGTGAAAAGTTTTGATAAGAAATTTTAAACCAAATATAGGAAGATAAATATACGAGATAATATTTGATGAAATGTAAGAGAAGAATATATGTTTTAATAATTACGAAAATGAGTAAAATATTATCAAAAATTAATCAATTTAATTATTTGACAGTTTTAAAATTCTATACGTAATTTTTGAATACTTCGTCTGATTAAAAAATCAATACCTTTATGTATAAACTATTTTAACAAGGGATCATTATAACTAAACCCAAAAACCATCGATAAAGATACTTATTGTCTTTCGATAAGTAAGAAAATAAAAATAAATAAATCAATATGTTTTTGAAAGATAAAAAAATAAATAAATAAAATCTATATAAACCGATTTCAGAGGGGTAAAAAAATACGTATAGGAATCGATCAGCATTTTTTACCATACCATCGAAGGAGTCATACTCCTCATTGGAAAACCAACATGCACTAAATTTCATGAGTGCACATTAAGACCTAAGTAATTGCTTTTCCTTTTAAAGCAACTTTGGTAATGGCTGCCTTTCTTTTAAGCTAACAGAGACGTAATGTTTTCATAAACTTGGTTACAGGCTATTTGTTATTTATTCAGTTGTACCTTCGTGATATGTGGCCTTAAGTCTTTTATCTCAGCATTTATAGAAGTGCTTGCGTGACTCATGCGTTTAGTTCCGAAACAAAGTACCTTCTTTTCGTAAAAAAAAATATATATAAAAAAATAAAGTCATTCTCCTCTAAAAAAAAACAAAAAAAAACTTTAACTTGAAGAGGAAAAAAAAAATATATATAACTCCCCCCTCTTTAGCTGTAATTTTTTTTTTTTTTATTTTGTTCTTCAGTTTCTGATTTTGTTTTCAAGTCACGACCCCTTCAAAGCTGGCTTTTGCAGAATTTTGAAACAATCCCCCGTTTTCCAGATAATATCATACGCCGATCATGCTAATCAAGTTTCATTAATAATTCATGAGATCACGTGGATAATTACGTAGGCGCGTTACGTTAGCGAATTACGATTTCCTCATTGCTGATGGAAGAAAAGGAAGACTTTTGTTTATTTTTGTTTTATTTCGATTTTCACAGAAATTTCTTGTTGATTGCTCTACTAGAAAGAGAAAGGTTAAAGAAAGTTAGTAGACGAGGAATTTGACCTTTCTGTTAAGCTGAATTTTATAGCAGAAATTTTTCAAGATCAAATATTTTCCTGGCATTATATTGTACACTAAATCCTTTTATAGCAATATATAATGGTGCATTCATTCAGCAGGATATTAGATATTTGTAAATGAAAACGCCACAAGTAAATGTGACAATAAATATGTAAATTTTCAAATACGTATCCAAGTACAACGTTTGGCGTAAACTTATGTATTTAACGAACTTACATGTTATTATGTATATTACGAACAGTCCACTGATATTACGATTAGTCCACTGATAATACTGGCATTACGAATAGTCCACTGATAATACTGGATATTAAGAATAGTCCACTGATGTTATTGATATTACGAAAAGTCCACTGATGTTACTGGATGAATCATGGGCATTGTCTTAGAAGAAGACTTTTAAGAACATATGCCCCACAATCATATATAGCAATCACGTGGATAATTACGTAGGCGCGTTACGTTAGCGAATTACGATTTCCTCATTCCTGATGGAAGAAAAGGAAGACTTTTGTTTATTTTTGTTTTATTTCGATTTTCACAGAATTTCTTGTTGATTGCTCTACTAGAAAGAGAAAGGTTAAAGAAAGTTAGTAGACGAGGAATTTGACCCTTCTGTTAAGCTGAAGTTCATTGCAGAAAATGTTTAAGATAAAATGTTTTTCTGAATCTGTTCTAAAGCTTTATATTGTACACTAAGTACTTTTATAGCAATATATAATAATGCATTCATTCAGTAGGGTAGTAGATATTTTAAACGAAAAAACCACTAATAAATGCGGCAGATTCCGAAATACGTACCAAATACAATGTTTAGTGTAAACTTATGTATATTACGAAGTTATATGTTATTATGTATATTTCGAACAGTCCACTGATGTTATGAACAGTCCATTGATGGGTGATGAATGGTGGAATTATAATTTTCAGAATTATAAAAATTGAACCATATCAGCAGATAATAAAATTAAAAAAAAATCTTTAAATTAATAAAATTAGAATTTAGTCTATTTAGAAAAGTAACAAATACCGTACTCACTGAAATGAAAATTTTTTCTGTACATAATTTATTGCTTTTTGTCCCTTTTAAGTATTTTATAATTTTTCAAAAATATTAACTGTTGCCAGTAAAGATTAATTTATTTAAAAAAAAAAAAATTTAATACGTATGTATGTTGTGTGTGACATGCAAAGAAATTTATCAAACATGTTTTTTTATAATAGTATGTGAGTTGTTAAAATATTCAGCAATATAAAAATTCCAATTTGAGAATAATTAAATTTGTTTGTTTGATAATAGTAAATAAAAATTTTAGCATGAAAGAATTTAACTAAAGCAACATTTTATATCATTTTCTGATATCACCAAGCATATTATTAATATAATTGAAAAATCGGTTTGCAATTTACGAAAAATTCTATCCTTTAAATAGATTTCATACAATTTTATCAATAGATATGATGACCAGTTTGAGATACATAGCTAAAATTCAGGTAAATTAATACAAAATAAATAGGAGGTACATAAAATATGATTAAAATACAAATAAATAAAATGGTATTTTATTAATTTTTTTAATGACAGCCTAATGGAAAGAAAATAGATGAATCGTTAATCATTTAAACTCTCATCTAAAAATCTAATCACATAAAACTTATGTGAATTTTATATTGTGCAGAAATTTATAAGTAATCAAATAGCTTGTATTAAATTTATTTCCATTATTATTATATTGTTGCCTTATTCTACTAGTCATTAACGGACATACCTGATTCCACTAAAGTATATTAAATGAATTCGATGATATGTATATAATAATGTATAACGGAATGAAAAATTTGTTTTGCAATAGTAAATGAATTATAACTAAGTTTAAAATATATAAAAATGAATATTATAAATCATAAATTGCATTTTCTAGCTCCCAAACCACTTAGCGGTCATCCATTAAAAGGTTCCCATTACCCATTCCCTGCACTCAACTATTGGCGGGCAGCGGCACCCTTTTCCTTGGCTTCTCTGCCCTACGCAGATAATTCCCGCCTGCACCGTAGGAAAGCCCACTATAACCTGGCAGGACATTGAACGGCGGAACGCATCGTAATTCATGGAAAGGATCGCTAGGAAAACGACGTTAAGATTTCCTATGGGTTCCGTGTTGTTTCCTAAAACTGAACTGAAAGCTTGCATATTTTAATGTCAGTGGCCTTAATGAGATTGTAATTAGTTTACTCTGAACGTTTCCAATAGTTCCCTTGTATCTTCGCCCGATATTGGAATGCGCATCTGGCTGATTAGCTTTTCTTAGATTTAAGCTTCAAGTCATTGGACGGAATTCAGTTACGTCACACTCACGTAATGGGGATAAGATTATGGATGGGCCGTAATAATTCAAATTCTATTTTATGAGAATAATATTTTTCATGAAGAAACTGAGTTTGAAAATATTATACAAATGTAAATTAACAAGAAAAATATTATATAATAAATTATAATAAATATAAAGTTATCTAAACAATCAATATATATTATTATAGAGTTATCCAATCATCACATAAATTTATCCCAATTTTCGATATAATTTATTATGAAGTTATCCCAATTATTAATATATTTTGTTATAAAGTTACCCCAATTATCAATATACTTTATTATAAAGTTATCCAATTATCATATGAAGTTATCTCAATTATCAATTATCATTATAAAGTGCATTATGATAAAATATCATGTTTACTGCATTACATTTGTTCTTATCTTTTCACTTTACTTAAACTCAATTTATTCTTAAGTTTGAAATGTGATATAGTTAAATGATGTAAAAAAATTAATATCAAAAAAAGAAAGTTTAAAATATAACAAATAATAGTAATAAAATATTATACTGCTACTGATAATTATAAAAGTAAGTTGATAAATGAGGAGCACTTAACGAATTAGTTAAATAGTTAAAATAGTTCCTTGAACAAGAAAATATAAATAATGAGTAAATTTTACATTTAAAATTTATAAACAATCCTTTTTATTTTTTCAACTTGAAGAAAGAATAAAGTTTTGTTCCACATTTTGGAGATTTCAAAATTGGCGTGAACGCTTAAATCAGTGCCAGACAGCCTGAATATATTCAGATAAAATTGTCAGCATTCATGAAAATTAAGAATTTTGTCATTTCAGTTATACGAAAAAAGGGTTTTCTATTTATTCTGTGCATTATAGAAGAAACAAAATGCTTGGGAATTAAAAAAAAAAAAAAAAAAAGATTTAATAAAAATAGTCCAGTTGAGAGTTCGGTTTTTTTTAAATTTCTTAATAAAATTTAGAAAAAAAAACATTACTTTGGAGTCTGCAACGATATTTTACCTTCTATAATATTTTAAATAAATATTTTTTTCAAACTAAAAATTTAGCGTAGTGTTCATAATAAATACCATTTATAACATGGATTTTGTCAATTGTTGATTGATACAATTATATTATATATGTATATGTATATTATTATGGATATATATCTGAAACAAATCTAATATAATTTTGTTTAAATAATAAAAATATTATAAATTCTAAAAAATAGATTAAAACTTTCAAAAAATAAATTAAAACATTTAATAAATATTCGGAGACCATTTATGCATGATTTTTATGCTTAATTTTTAAAAATTATTTTTAATAAATTTGTTAATTGTAGAAAATAGAATCTCTAAAATATTAATTATCTAAAGAATAGATTTCGAATTATTTTATGTTCTTAAAAATACACATACCAAAAATGTAATTAAAATAGTTTTAAGTTTATTTTTGATAAATACTTTCATCCCAATTTTTTACACCTCAACCAAACTTTTCAATAGATTTATTTAATCAACCTTAACACACAAACCAATCTCTTCACACCAACTGAACAACCTCATTAACAAACCTAGAAAACCAATGAGGAATCGAAAGCAAATTAATTTTCAATTAAATCCATCATCATCTGCGTTAATCCTCACCAAGCAATGCTTTTCAGGTAATGCATTTGGCGAGTAGTTTGGCGTGTTGTCAATCGTTTAACTAATTTGGCGTTCGTTCATCAACTGTTTTGGTGAATAAATCTACCACCGTGCTGTTCAATCAAGACAAGTGAATTCTAGTGTTTCATTACAAATGCAGGGCTAAATCTAAATAGCATCTCTGTGAAATTTTAATTATCTGAAAAATCGATTTTGCATTATTTTCTTTTTTTAAAAAGGCACGCATTTAGAATATTTTTTTACGTTTAATTTTGACGAATATTTTCATCTCACTTTTTTTACACTCCAACAAACTTTTTCAACTGATCTATTTAACCAACCTTTACACCCAAACAAATCTTTTCACATCAACTGAACAACCTCATTAACAAACCTAGAAAAACCAGGCGGAATCGAAATCAAATTAATTTTCATTTAAATTTATCATCATCTACGCTATTTAGCGTGCAGTTTGGCGTGTTGTCAATCATTTAACCAATTTGGCATTCGTTCATCAACTGCCTTGGCGAATATATCTACCAATATACGGTTCAATCAAGAAAAATGAATTTTAGTGTTTTATTACAAATGCAGTGCTGAATCTAAATAGAATTTATGTGAAATATTAATTATCTGAAAATTGTTTTTGCATCATTTTATTTTCTTAAAAAAGCACGTAATTAGAGTAGTTTTTTACATTTATTTTTGACAAATATTTTGATCTCATTTTTTTTTAACAAACCTAGAAAATCAGTGTGGAATCGAAATAAAATTAATTTTCAATTAAATCCATCATCATCTACGCTATTTGCGTGCTGTTAATCACGGTGTGTTGTTAATATTTTAACCAATTTGGCGTTCGTTCGTCAACTGTCTTGGCGAATAAATCTACCACCGTGCGGTTCAATCAAGACGAGTAAATTTTAGTGTTTTATTACAAATGTAGGGCTTAATCTTTCGGATGAACCAGTTTTACTCGTCCAAGAGCTTCATGCTCCTCAAATCTGGTTAACAGTTTAAGAGCAAACAAATTTTGACTGAAAAGACTTGTGGGGTGCTCTTTCCTGAAAGACAAATATTTGACTAAATAGCGGAGGTTTCCTAATTTAGTTCCTCCGAAAAGTTATTTATTTGTTCGTTCGTTACGTTTCTGCGATGTATTTTCTGTGAAGGATTGGAAAATGTTTTGAATTCGAAGGGAAAGTAAAACAATTCATAATTTAATAATTTAAGTTTGCACAAAAAATAAAAAAGATTATATTTAAGTGATGTAATTTTTAATTTCGATTTTTGAAAATGAATTAAATTTGCTGTTCAATTTATTTCGGTATCTTTAAGAAGATAACGTGATAAACGAATTTATGATTTTCACAATACATATATTATGTTTAAATATTTTATATAAATAATAAATGTAATGAATAAAGATCGCAATATTTTTTTACATATTTAATATAAATATAATGCAAATATAGTAAATGTAAAGTAACGTAAGAAATATGTTTTATTCGTTTTCTGCAGCTATTTTTTGTTATATTACGAATAGTTTTTCGAGATAATTAACGGATTTTTTTTTGTGATAAAAATTTCAAATACATAATAAACATTTTGTAATACATAATAAACATTATTTTCTAGATCGTCAATATTAAATTTAAAATGGTTAATAAATATAGAATATTTTCTATGGCTTACATTTTAAAAGATAAACCTACGAAATATTTTGTTTTATTTAATATACATAAAATGCTTCATCAATACAATGGTTATAAAATACAGAACACATTTTACATGGCTTCTATACAATGTTATATATTTCTATTTCATTATTACTAATGATGCGCAACATGTACTTTAAAAGCACATGATACTGAGCTGAAAATGTTTCTGAAAATTGTTCACTTTAATTTTTTTCATACTAAAGTGATTGCTAATGATATATATTATTTCCTTTTATATATAACTCGCTTTGTCTGTTTCGCAAATTGCATTTTTTTCTTTATCATGCCTTGATTCAGTGCTAATGCATCATTTCATTTTACCACTAGAGACACTACAATCGTTTTAATAAATTAAGATATATACTGTATAAAACATAGCATGGAATAGAAATCATTTTCAGAAGGCAAATGAGATGAAATAAAGAGTTTATTTCAGATTATTCATTTTATTTTTCCATATTATTTGGAGTTCTTCCTTAAAATAATCCTTCTAAATCCAAACTCAAAAGAACTGAAATATTAGCAACATTCTAAAAAACATTAATACTTTTTTTTTGGATCTTACAGCAAAAATAAATTCAACAAACATGCCGAGAAAGTTAAACGATAAGGGTTTTTCTGGAGTTTTATAATACGACATGACTAACCATGGACAAATCGTTAGCTAGGAAAACGTTCCTGGTCTCTTAGCTAATGCAAATCGAAGTGCCAACGGGCAATCATGAAACGTCTGTAAATAAACTGATCTATCTATTTAAGAAGATTAATTAGATTTTGATTTTTTAATTATTCCTTTCTTATATAAATATCTTTGTTTATTTCGTAAATTGTTTTTTTTCCTAGATCATGCCTCTTTTCTGATGATCTAGGAAAGTTTTTCAGGTGTTCGTACATCATTTCATTTTAATCGCTACTCTTGAAGCTCTACTATCGTTTTAATAGACTAATATATATACCATGTAATACAATGCATAGACTAGAAATCATTTTCAGAAGAAAAATGAGATGAAATACCTGACTTTATTTTAAATTATTCATATTATTTTTCCCATGTTTTTCAGTACTTTCTTAAAATAATCTACTAAACCCAAACTGAAGTATTTGCAACAATCTAGAAACTTTAATACATTTTTTTGTGGATCTTACAGCAAAAATAAACCAACAAACATACCGAGAATGTTAAACGATAAGGTTTTTTTCTGGAGTTTTATAGTACGACATGACTAACCATGGACAAATCGTTAGCTAGGAAAACTTTCCTGGTCTCTTAGCTAACGCAAATCGAAGCGGCAACGGGCAATCATGTAACGTCTTTAAATAAACTGAGCTATCTATTTAAGAAGACCGATTACCCAGTGCGATACGGCTTAATGACTCCCCGAGGAGAAATAGTTTCTTGGAAACTTTTAGATTGAGTGATTATTTGAACAGCAAGGTAAGGAATCTTTTGCAACATATGCTGGAGTCATTAAAAAATTTCAACCCAAAAAAATTTTTTATTTAACGACAATTTTTTTTTCTGTTGAAATAGTTAGCAAATGTGAAAGAGCTGATTAATCGCAAAATTCGGAAGCAAAATCGATTAAAACATGATAAAAAATACATCGCATTAAAACTTGTCCTGCTGTACTCTTACAGTTAAAGACGTGTTTTTTTGGAACATATATCAGTGCTTTTATAAGGTTAAGGGATTGATGTATTTTTTTCAGTTTGATCTTTTCTATTGTTCTTGTAAATTGCATAATATTTATTAAATTTCTACAAGTATTACAGAATTATTGCATCAGAATGTACAGTAAACAATTATTCTTGTTACATTGTAATAATAGTTATTTAATTGCGCAATCATTTTGTAGTTTTATCTATTTTATGAATATATTTGATAAATATACTGTTTCATTTTTCATTTATTTTAACTGTGTATTGTGAGTGAGGGAGTGAGTGGGTGGATGGAGGGAGGGACTGACGGACAATTAGTATCTGAGTGAGATGTTTTATCACTTATTCAGGAGTTTCTGTTAATTAGAAGCGGAGAAACATGAATTGTGAAGTATAAATTGAGTTGATAATATTTCTTGATAGAAATCTGAGAGAAACATCAGTGCAGAGAATTAGTGAAAAAAGTGTTCTTTAATAAAATTTTCTCGATTATCGATTAAGAAAATACTGGAACATTAGAAATATTTATGAACCACATAGTTTAAAAAGTGTACTTATTTTATTTTTTTGTTTCATTATTTAAAAGTAGTATTGTTATGGATGGAATCAATTCTGTGCATTAAATTAACGATGTATTTTGATACTGGTGCTAGAATTCTATGTTGTAAGTCTATTCATATTTAAGTGAAATTCTATTCTTTTGTCATGTATAATTCGTGGGGAGTTAAGAAAGTTAATATTGATATAAATAAAATTAATTTAAAACCTATTTGTAATTTTTTAATTAAGCTTTATTGGATAAATGCCGTGAAATAGTTTTGAAAATTTTAATGGCTGAAATCAATTTAATCATCCACATACCTGAAAGCATTGCGTAAATTAAACATTGAGATTTATAAGCCTTTATGCTTAAGTCTGGGTGGCGCTGCAAATGTTGAAAACTTGATTTCTCAATAACAGAATTGCAAATGATGGGGAGTTTAGATCTATTTTCTACTTAATCTATAAATAGGGTAAAATAATATAGTTGACGCTTTGATGTTGTCTACATCCATTAGATAATCAGTTCTTGAAACCCTAAGAAAGTGATGGCGTTTTAAATACAAAACCACCAAATTACGACGTTGGAACGTCACCAAGACAAATGGTGTTTAAAATAGCACAATAGCAGGTGCAATAGAAAAAAAGTATATCTATTGATTTTTTAAAAATTTAGAAATCAAAACAAACAATCTTAAAGTAAAAAAAAATAAATAAAAGATTATTTCGCAGTTCAGTAACTAAATTAATAAAAAGAATGCATTAGATAAAGATGATAGTAATCATCATGTACCAAACGATAATTTACCTGTTCTTTTAGAACATAATAGAACATTAGAAAGCTTAGATAAATCTTTCGAAGGTTTAATAAATGATGATTAGCTAGAAAAGAAGGGGAATAATATATAAAATCTATATTGCTGCATAAATCATGGAATTAATAGATATTTTTGGAACTTGCACAAAACTCAAAATTTATCGAGATAAATTCAAATCTGTTTAATATTTTTTGGAAAAGGTAAAGAGGTAAAAGGTCAAGAAAAGAGTTAAAAACTAGCTCTAAAATATCGCTTTTATCTTAAGATAACTTTTCTGGTTATATTAGTAAATTTCAGGGATTTTGGCCTCAGTACAAGGCAGCTATCTATGGAAATGAAACATCACATTATATTGAAAATTTTAATTACTTTAATAACCCCTGTACTAATGGTTTTTCTTTAAAGCCCCAAAAATATAAAAATCAATTATTTGGTAAGAAATAAATTCAAATTTCTGAGCGTAAAAATATCTTTTTAAATTTTGAACCACTTCGAAATCACAAATGAATTATCTGCTTTAAAAAATGGTGATGAAATAAAAGGACAAATATGGAGTCTAGAATTGTTGGGAATCCATTCTTATTCATATGGATTATTACTATTACCCACTTTGTATAAATGTATAGTAGTGTTTTGTAGATTACGGAGAAGAAACTGATGAAAATCTAATGTAACTGATTTATTAAATATTTTTAAGAATGAGATAGAAGCACGGAAAAAATCATTGAATGAAACTTCTGTTGCTTTTAAGAATGCAAAATCATAGGAAAATAAGGGTAAAACAAAATTTTTCAATTCATTCTTATTCTGAAAGATTAATCATGCACCACATTTTACGTTAAATACTTTATTTGAAATATTATGCATTTTGCAATGAAAATAAAGCTGAAATTTGTCATTTAAATCTTCAACAATCAGATGTAAAAAAATCCATATAAAAAATCACTGTTAATCTTTGAGTTTTAGATGCACTATTTGTAAATCTAATGGATATCAAAATCTTTACGTAGCCAGAGAAACAACTCCTATATTTCTTTAACAAAACACCTGCTAGGAAAGATCAGATGTCTGGATCGTGTATATTCTTTTTAAATTTTTTAGATAAAAACTTGCTAGTAGAAAGGACATCTTATTTTTTAAAGATTTCGCAACTGCAAGGATTTGTATTACAAAGTGGTTAGCCTCACATGCTAGAATAGGATATCATAGCCCAAGAAAAGCTAGGGATTTAGTATCTTTGGGTGGAGAGGAGATACTTCGCCTGTCCTCTAGAATACAATATATTTTCTATTGACAGATAAGAAGATTGAGTTGCGTTGAATACAGAAGCTTTGGAAATTTAAACCGTGAGTCCATATATGTTAACATTACATGCTTTAGAAATGCATGATGAGATGGAGAAATTGGGAGTAGATTTATAGGATATTTCCGATAATTTAATAGAAAGAAAAAATATATATCTTATTAATTAGTGACTATTAGTGGCCAGTGTTGATTGAAAAATCGTCTTAAGGGAATCTGAATTTGGATAGATATTGTAGTGATAATTTTCTAATGCGTTTTATTCGGATGATGTAGTGAATGCAATGCATGTTGCAGTTTGGTATGGAATTCAAGATGATAAAGGCTAGGTTGAACTCTAAAATATTTTAAATCTTAAAATTTTGAGAATTAGGAATGTTCCAATGGATAAAAATTTGTATTCTAAGCAAATGTTACAACATATTGCGGAATCTATTAATCTATCTACTAGATATGAATCTATTAAATTTAAGGGTGATAGGTAAAAAGTTAAACTTTCTGAGAAATTTTACGATGTTGATCTTCAGAATAATTACAATGCTGAAAAAAATGAGTATTTAGTGAAAATATTTAGAAAGAATGTATTTTTTTCAAAGACTGCAAGGCAATAATAGATGGATATTTGACGTTAGGAATTATAATGATATTAATTAAGCTCCAGTAATTCGTCCACTACACATTTTAGATATTACTTACAGTACTAATAATTTGCAAGGAAGAACAAACATATTAGAACTTGTGGATGCCGTGATTGGAGACAAACTTATTAATTGAATGCTTCTTGCTCTGAAATTAAATGTACAATGATACTTATGAAAAAATTATAATATTGTACTGCATTGGTTTAAAAGCTCATTCTCTTTGGAAATAAAGAATGTGACGTATTCAAAAGATCATATTTGTATGCAATCATGTTAATAGTCTAATTAGAGGAAATGAGGTACAAATATTGAAAGTGAGGAGTTATTGTGGTTTGATCCATCCTGATTGGATAAGGACTTTGGAATATGGTCTAATAAGAAAAAAATTATGGTCTCTGAGGACGAAGCGATGTTGGACAAACCAATTCATCAATATATTTGCGCTTTAGACTCATAGAAATTGACAAATTAAGTATTTTATTAAAATTTATCAGAGTAACATTTTAAATTTTAAGTTTTAAATTTAAAAACTTCGAATATAACGTGTAAAGATTTTACACGAAGAAAGATCAGTGAGGTAACAAAAAATTACGAAGAAATTTAATCTTTGGAGAAAGAAGGATATATTATATAACTTCGAAAATTTGTAGCTTATGTCTCTAAGTACATGTTGCCAATTTATTACGTATTGATAATAGACTTCATCAAAGTCACTTTTCTGTCTATCCGATTAACATTTTAATACCGAAAAATAATAAATTTTCTGAATTATTTGTTATGCCAAAATACTTAAAATTATTGCAAAGGGGAATATTTTTAAGATTTGCATATCTTCGAAAAAGATATTGGATTGCTGAAGGAACGACAATTAATCAAAAGAACAGTTAGAAACATTTTAACTTGTAATAAATATTATGCAAAACCAGCAGACTTATAAGGATAGAACATCACAATCCCCAGCTTTCTGCATTGTTGAATTAGATTTTGCTGGTTGAATTATAATTAAAAAGCAACATAGGGAAATTCATATATTAATTTGGTTAATTTTCTCTATAACTAGAGCAAAATTCTTAGAATTAGCGATGAATAAATAATGACGGTAAAGTCTTTCCTCTCAGTTTTAAGCCTATTCTTTTCAAAACATTGTGTGTTTGTAAGACTTCATTTTCGATAAAGCTAAATGTTTTAAAGCAGGAGCATTTTTCAAAAGTAGTAAAAGAGCAAGAATTGCAAGTCTTAATTTCCCATCAAATGTTAAACATGGGAATTCGTGTAAATGAAAATTTATCACAGATCTTGTGATTATTGTAGTGAAAATTTTTACGAATGATCAGTGAAGTATGTGAAAGATCCTTTATGAGCAATTTTAAGACGATCATTTTTCATATTTGAAGAAGTGTCAACAATCCTTTCAAAAACGGAAGCAGTTTTAAACATACGCCTTTTAATGTGCGATACTAATGCTTCAAGGGAATGCTACTACTCTACACTTTTGCTTTATTGCCTCCGGCACCCGATCATTTCTTTTATTGCGGTAAAACTCAATTCAGTTATGGATTTCACTCTGAGGAATTGGTAACCTAGATTTTCATAAATGAAAATTTTCTTAGAAAACGTTATCAAACAAATTCCTTAAAAAATTATGCATTGAATGGAAAGGACAATATGTATTTAGTCTAAACTCTACATATCATTTTAAATTTCTTAAAAAATTCTAAAAAATGGAAAATTGGAGATATTGCATTGATACATGAAATCCAAGTTGTTATCGATTGCACTAAAATTCTCTACTCCAGTAATGGAAAAATAAGGAATTAGGGGTTAGGTAACCCTGATAAATAATTTTGTTAATAGTACATTCCTAATTCATTTCAATAGTACATTCCTAATACATTTCAATAGTACATTCCTAGCACATTTCCAGTACATTAAACAATAAATAAGTTTTCTTCGGGGCATTTTCAATAATATCACTTATATGAAGTTATCTAATGATAATTGCGAAAATTATTAAAGTTGTTCCATTTTTTTCTGCGAATGTGCTGTTGTGCATGTATGTTTAAACTTGCTTATGTATGAGCATGTATATATGTGTGTTTTTATGTCTTTATATATGTATGTGTGTTAGTAAGTCTTTTTACGTATACATATACATGTATGTATATCTAAATAGTCTATGAGTTTCATATTTTTATGTATGCCTATTTTTTCTGTATAAATTTGTATATGTGATCATCTGTTATATCTATATATACATGAAGTGTGTAAAAAAGTGCATACGTATGTAATCGTGTATGTATGTATGTGTGTGTATGTTTTCATATACATTATAGAAATAATTGTACAAATGCATACTTGTTTATGAAGATGTAGTACAAATAGAACATCTTTAATATCCATATGTATTAATACATATTTAAGCAAACATCTTTAACGCTAATAGTATATGACTATTGACACAGACATACATATTCAAAGGTGCTCGTACATTTAAAAAAAAACCATGTGTTCTTATATGCATTAATTCACAAGTAAATAAGCCTGAATTTCATAGAATTGAATTTTAAATACAATGTGGAATTTGATTTGCAAAAAAGTGTAAAATGTAGCAAATAAAATTTGAAAAATTGTATTTAAAATGCAAAATTGGAATTTAAATATGAATAACAATTTATTTTAAATATATTTTTATAATATCATAATGTAATTTGTTTTACAGAAACCGATATTTTTTTAATATTTTTTTATTGTGCATAATTGATTTTCTGTTGGAAAAGAGCATTTAAAAAATACTTCAAAAGTTTAAAAATGCGTAAAAATCGAAAATGGTCAAATCACAGAAATAAATTTTAAGTATATTCACGAAATATTTCATAAGTTAATTTTTATTGATTAATTACTGTTACCATCAATAAGAATTTTAATGCATAAATTGTCTAAAATAAATAATTATTAAAAAAGTTTTATTACAATAAAAAATTGCTTTTTTTCCCCATCAGTATAATTTTTTTTCTTTGTATTCAATTATTTATTGAGTATATATATTTGCGGAAAAAAATTAAAAATTTTAGAAATTAAGAAGTTTCCTGTCTGTAAATGTGTTTATTGAGAAGGTTTGTTGAATTTAGCTGAAATTGCAAAATTATCAATGTGTAAAACTAAATGAGTAAATGAAATCGCAAATTTTTCTTCATTTTTCTTCCAACACATATATGTTGTATTGAAATATGTACAACATTTATGCGTTGTACATATGTACATTGTATGTATTGTACATACACTATACATTGTACATATGTACAGATTTATGTGTTGTACACTGTACATATACACTGCGTATATTTGTTAAACATTTATATGTTTATAAACATAAAATATAAGCAATATACAGACGTAAATGTTTGAATAAATCTATTTATTTTTATGATTACGTATTAGTAAGATTGTGAGCTGGAAATGTACAAAATTATTTATTTACTAGCCTAAAGTGATAATTATACAATATAAAAAATTAGTATTTTACAGAATGGAACCTATTTTAAGATTCCTCTATTTTCTATTCATTATTAAATAATAAATATAATAAAAGCAAGATATAAAGTGATTAAAATAAAATAAAACAAGAATTATTAAATATTTGTTTTTGATTTCGTTGTGGAATTATTAAGTTTTTTTTTAATTTTCTAAATATCCAATTTACTAGATATTTTTAAGTAACTAAATGAAAAATAAGGTGGTTTGAATGCCTTTGGATTAAAAATTATTATTTTCATCAAAAACCTAATTATCATTTATTATAACTTTAATAAAGAAATAGAAAAAAAATTAATAATAGTTTAATTTTAGAAACTTTTCCTTTCAATGTAGTGAATGAGCTGTTGAAATTGTAAACATAAATTGAATAACTATACATAATGAATTTATTTAATTTTACTTTTCTAAAACTAATATATTTGGAAAAGTTAATTATTTAGTTTATTTTTATTAAAATTTATTGAATTTATAGATATGCCTACACACTTATTTAAATCTACCTTTTAAATTTTCCTATTACTATTCTAAATTAAAATAAATTACTTTCTAAAAATAAATATTTTTTATACCATATAAATAAAAAAGAGTTCAATTAATAAAGAAAAGTTAAATGTATAAAAAAATTTTGAGTTATAATAATTTGTCCTTTTACTAATTTAAATCTTACAAGATTTAACGAGATCTTTGTTAAATAGAAGCATTGCTTAATTAGTGTTCTTTTTTTAGCATTTGATTAAAGGCATTCAAAGTTGAGACCATAAGGCAAAAAGATTATAATTAGTAAATCTAAGATAAGAGCAAATATATAATCTTTTTTTTGTTTTTTTTTTCCTTTTGCTATATAAGAATATTTGCATAATATTATTTTTTGGAAAATAAGGACATCAATATGAAAAAAAATATATATTTCTAAAGATCAGACTTCTTAAGGGCAAATGTGTGATGTCTCATAATTAAGATTTATCATTTTTTTTTAGTTATTGTCTAGACTGTGAACGCTATATCGTGTAGGTAAACTAAAAGGATATTTTTTTAAATCAGTATGAGAACTTTTCTCTTATTTTGATTTGCCAATTAGATTTTAAAATTAGTAAAAATAATTTACAAAAATTAATATAAAAATAAAACAAAGATAACTTGAGCTTTTTTAATGATTAACATGCAAGAAAATTCAGATTTTTTTACTACCATTGGTTATAGTAAATATCATATTTTAATTAGTGTATATTATACTGATTACTTAAGCGGCAAAGCATAAATATTATTATGACTGATTGTAAATATTTCACACAGTTAGGTGCCTAGGGAAATGTAACTGAATTTTATTTACATTCTGCAAACAGATCGCAATCTATTTTTATTGCTGCAATAAATCAAATTTAAAATGCAGTTTCTTAATCATTTTTATTTATAATAATTTTTTTTAAATTTAAGTTAAAATTAATAATATTGAGAAATTAGCTTGTTTATTTAAAATAAAAAAATTAGGTGAATTATTTCGTAAACGTTTTTTTTTATATTTTTAAATTCCTTATAACTGAATACTAATTAAATTTATCTATGCGTCTTACGATCATATTTAAATTATCTGCTCTAAAAACATTAGTTTCACATAGATATGTGAGTGTTATCTCATGTAGGTAAAGTAATAGGATATTTTTTTAAATAGGAATATGAAAATCTTTTCTCTTATTTTGATTTGTCAGTTGAAATTAACAAAAATAAATTACAAACATTAATATAAAAACAAAATAAATATACCTTCAACTTTTTTATTAATTAGCATGCAAGAAATTTCAGAATTTTTTACTATCATTGGCTATAGTAAATATATTTTAATTAGTGTATATTATACAAATTACTTAAGCAACAAAGCACAAATATGCTTATGACTAATTGTAAATATTACAGGTAGCCAGGGGCCTAGGGAAATGTAACTGAATTTTATTTACGTTTTGCAAACACATAGCAATTTATTTTTATTGCTGCAATAAATGACATTTAAAATGCAGTTTCTTAACCATTTTTTAATAATAATAACTATCGTTTTTAATTTAAGTTAAAATTAATAATATTGAGACAATTTTTCATTTAAATTAGTTTGTTTATTTAAAATAAAGGAATTATGTAAATTATTTTGTAAACGTTTTTTGTTCACATTTTTAAATGCATTATAACTGAATACTAATTAATTTTACCTATCCGTTTTACGATGATATTTAAATTATCTTACATAAACACATTCTTTTCACTTAGATATATTCATAGATATTAATAAATCAAGAATGATTTTGAGTGTTATAAAAAAGCTTTGAATATTGTAGCATAATTTCTGCATAATCTATGAAATTATACGATGAAAATAATTTTTGTTTTTCTTTTTTAATTTTAACAAATTCCAACTAAACAATTTTTTCAAAAGTAAGCATTGATATGGGAAACATATTCAATTAAGTTTCGAAAAATATATTCATATATAAAAATCTTAATTATTCATTCTACTATATATCTTTCTTTATATAGTTTTTCTAGAGATTAAATTTTTCTTTGAGAATAAGTTAAAAAATTTAATCTGAAACAAATTCTGGATGGTACTTGAATACGTATATTAGTATAAAAGAATGAAACGTTAAAATATATTTTGAATAAATTGCTCAAAAGGAAGATATTTTTGAACATATAAATTGGATTTAAATAAAAATTTGTATCGAATAGAATGTGTTTATAAAAAAATATTGAAAACAGAAAACTCTAAATTTTAATAGTATTTTTAAATCGAAATTAATTTACATATGTTAAAAAACATTAAAGAATATTTTAATGGAATTCCTACCCATCATTTAATGCTTCTGTATTCAATTATGCAGGCTTTAATATGTTGTGAGTATGGGGTTTTAAATTTTTATTATTAAAGTATTTTAAAACACTCTTTTTTGCTGAATTTAATTTTTATTATATAGTTCCGAAATCGCTTAAAATATTTTAAATGTTTATTAGATAGTTTTAAATTGTTTAAATGTTTTGCTGTAGAATAATTTGTCAAAATTTTAAACTATTCACTATGGTATTTATCATAATGTTTCTCAGATAAACTACTATATCCTTGAAAGTATTATTATTATTGATATTTTCATGGCATGTGAAACCTGGCACACAACCGTTTGAAATTTAAAATAATGAATATTCAAAATATATTTTTTTCAAATTTTATTTATTTATATATTATTATTATTTTCGATTAATTAAATTACTTTAACATTTGAATCATCCATATATAATATTTACCAAATATTCCATATTATTTTTTTATTATTTTACCCATGCGGAATATTGGCTCCTAAGCCATTAGTTCATGGGATCTCCAGTACTTTTTGACCATGTCCTTATACCGAGAAAGTGCATTACAATTATTTAAATGTTCAAAATGTCACAGGCCGTCTCGAGTCACCAAATCACATTTTGGGGGATCCACAATTCCAGTTTATACAGGTGTTCACGTAAACAGTCATGACTGGTCAAGCTTCTAAATAGAGCCACCGCTGTCTTTTTTTGGAAACTGGGAATAATTCGTTTTTTCCCCAAAAATCTCCATTTCTTATTTATGGCGATTTGAATCATATCTTGTCTAAGAATTTTTTTAAGTTAATCACATTAGAAACAATTTGTCGCATGAAATGAAAGCAGTTGTTCTATCAGAGTTTCTTTCGTAGCCATTATATCAGCTTTTTCGTTGCCCATAATTCCACAATGGGCTGGAATCCATTGGAAACAAATTCTGTGTGCTAGTGTCTCAAACAAAATTTTACAGTTTCCATAATAAATTAAAGTTTTTCCGTTTCATTAAATTATAACATTATTCATAATTTAAAATTATATTATCTGTTGATATATATTAAATTTTTATTGTTAACTTTTCTTTATAAGAATTATTCATACGATTATTCTGTATTGAAAATTTTAATCCATTTCGAAGAATACAACTTAGGAATATATTTAGAAAATGCGTATAGTACTATTATTCAGTGCAATAGTAGACAAAATAAAACATTTTTTAAAAAGAATACATAAGCTTGAAATAAAATGTGCATTGAATTTGTTACATTTATTTACATTTACGTTACATTTTACGGAATATCAGTTAAAAAATTTTAAAACATTTTTATGCTCCGTCTAGCTTTTCATAATTAATAACATAATCTATTTGAAATTGTACTGTATTTAAAGTTTACAAGAGAAGAAATTTAATTAATACAAATTTTGAGAAATAAATCTTTTTAATCAGGCCCAAATATAATATAATTCTATTCATTCTATTTTTTTTTTTAAACTTTAATCATGAATCATGAAAATTACTTCATTTCAGATAACAAATTATTGAACTAAAATTAATTAAAATGGAATTTGCTCACTTAATTATGTGAATGTTCTAAAATAAGTATTTTATTTACTATTGAAATATAAATTGCGTTTCTCTTTGGCAATTAGTTACATATTTCTTGAAAAACAAAAATACTATTGTTTGCTTTCGATTCAAATTTATTCTGATAATTTTGTTAAAATTTCAACGAAACATTTTAACAATAAATAATTATCATAATTACATTTAGATCAACAAAGGATTACATCTTTCTATGTATTTCTAATTGCAACTTACTAAATGTAACTTACATATTTACAATTTATGCTCACCTATTATAAGCCCAATTTTCTTATTTTATATCTTAATCTGATCATAAATTATATGCAAAAATTAAATCTCTTTTATAAACTATTTATAATAACAATAGGAGTACAGATACGGTTCAAAAAAAACCCGTATGATAATTTTCTACTCCGATGAGTAACAGTATCAACGTGTTACTATGTCTACAAAGTGGAATAATTAAGTATAAAATGAAGTTGTAAACAAAATTTTATTCTTACAATTTTTTTTAAATTATGCAAAACTTTGCTAAATGTAGTTTATGAAATTTGTAATCACATAATGTATATCAATTTTCTTGGACACAAACCTAAACTTAGACATATTTATATTAATTATTTTTTGTTCATCATTCTTTTGTATGTGAACATGAATAAATAAAGATTCTTTATATCCATAAATAACTTCTAAAATAATACATTACAAATCGTATTAATTACATTACAATTAATAATTTATTATTATTTATTTAAGCAAAATTGAAACAAACTTCGTATTAACAACATATTCTTCACATTTGTTGATAAACACCGCAACAAGATTTATTATTTAAATACATCTAACTAATAATTGCATACAGAAAAGAAAAACTATTTTAAAATATTGAAACATAAAATTTCCTTTGATTATTTTATGCTTATTTATGCATTTAAAAAAAATTAATTAATAAAAATGCATTTTTAATTATATTTATCCATAGATAACATTTTATAAGAAATATTTAACATTTAGCTATCGATACCTATTCTTTTTCAACTGAACCAAGTACCATATGGCAACTAAAATATTGCTCGAAGTCTCAGACAGCAATGGGTGAAGATGGTATACAACCTACCCTGATCATTATAATAATCTCTAGCGTAAAACCTATGTCTTAAGCTCAGCACTTAAACAAGCATGTTAATAAATGTCTGGGTCTAAGATTAAACCGAGTATTAAATTCAATGAAGCGGTATTGTCCCACTGACCATAACGACTGCCACATTAGACTTAAGGATGTGGCTTAAAACCCGTGATAATTTGTCTACCCGCATCGCTAGGAACTGAAATTCAGACTTCCGACAATCCTTCCTCCCCTTCTTGTCCCTTGTTTAATCGATTCTGATTTCCTTTCGAACAGATTCCTACCCTTTGCATGTTCCAAAGGGGGTTTGGTAGGGGGGGGCGAAAGTCTGGAGCAATTTAGGGATTGCGCTTGAATTAACTCGTTGCCGTTTAAGAAGATTTTTTGAATCCGAATTTCGTGGTTTTGAAGAAGGTCTTCTACGGTTTGAAGTAGTTGTAGGTGAATGCATTCAATGTGCTGCATTAAATTTCATTAAAAACTGCAATTTCATTCGATGTGATGCATTAAATTTAATTGAAATTTTATTGAAAGCATAACCCTATAACGGATGTTTGCAAAATGAATGATTAAGTAATAAGAAATAAAGTCTTAAGGATTGAATTTATAGATTGCTAATCTGATTTATTACAAGAAAAATTTATTTTTAAACACGTCACAGTTTCAACTTACAAATAAACTAATTTATTTAATGTTAGATTTGAAATTATTAAAAAAATAAACACAATGCAATTTAAAGGAAATTAAATATACTTTTTTTGGCTGCATTGACATCAGTCAGACTATGTGATGAGAATTTTAAAGATTAAGATTTATTATTATTTTTATTATAATTATTAGTTTTGTTAAGGCACAAAATGCAAGTATATTATTTCTGAAGGTTTTCTTAGAAGGCAATGACATTTGGCAAAGTGTTAGTTAGTTAAATTTATATATAGGTATCATTTGCAACTATTTAAAAAACCATTTTAAGCAAATAAGTTATATAAATTCAGCAATATTTAGAATGTTTTATATAAATATTTTGTATGTTTTATTTATTTTACAGAGCCGAATAATATCACTTAAGTCCTTTTTTCTCCTTTCTAATGCAGCTGGCAAACGCAGAC
This sequence comes from Caerostris darwini, assembly GCA_021605075.1. Taxonomy (NCBI): domain Eukaryota; kingdom Metazoa; phylum Arthropoda; class Arachnida; order Araneae; family Araneidae; genus Caerostris; species Caerostris darwini. The sequence continues at coordinate 89,890 of BPLQ01015482.1, forward strand.
AGCTTGGTCTTTGGATGCCTTAAGGCAAGTGCTGCACAGACGTACTCACTTTGCATTTCCCAGGGGCGCGTTTAACTTGAAGATAAGCCACGGACGCGGAGTAACAATGCCCCCGCAACGCTCTACGATCCTATTTGGCCGGGACCTACTTTTTAAAGTGGATTCCGAACCACTATAAACAACTATGGCACCGCCGGGACTCGAACCCGAAACCTGTGGTACCGAGCGCCAGAGCGCTAGCCACTCGGCCATTCAGGCCCCTCGCTTAAGTCAGAAGCTTATGAGTTTTCCACTAGTTTTTACCATGTACTCATACCAAGAAACAGCATTACAATTATTTAAATATTCTAAAGTCATAAGCCGACTAGAGTAATCCAAAACACAGTTTATGAAATCCACCATTGCAATTGTACAGAGGTTGCCACTTAAACGGCCATGACCAGTCAAACGTCTAAATAAAACCCCCGCGAGAATTCTCCATGTCTTACCTATAGCGCGTTGAATCGTATCTTGTTTAAGAATTTTCTTAAGAGTTTTAACAATTTAGACGTATAAAATGAGCGGTCGATTAATGAGGTGTTCTAGCAAAGTTCCTTTCTTAGCCAGTATATCAACTTTTCCGTTGTCCATAATTTCACTAGGATGGAATCATTGGAAATAAATTATGTCCCCCAGTGTCTTAAGAAAAGTCCCACAATCCATATTTTATATATATATGCATCTACTTATTGTTAATTTTTTTTTGTATGTAAACGTATACTTATTGGCCTTATATTATGGAATATAAAATCGGATTAATAAAAATATAACACAGAAAATATATAAAAATATGATCTAAAGTTAGTATTATTTTCATGTAAATATGTTTTTTAGATTTAAAAAAAAAAATTAAATTTGCATTTGGTGTTAATTATCATATACAAATGCTATTATTTACTAATTTGTTAATTTATTTCCTGTATAATTCTATTGGAGTTGTTTTGGTTTATTTGATTTTTAATGATGTATATTAAATTTCACGCACATTTTTTTATTATTATTTTATTTGTATTACATTATTTTATTATTTAAGGTCAGAATAATGATTAACTTAACATGCTTTTCATAATTCAATTGATTAAATGTTATCTAAAAAGAAGAAGAATATCAATAATAATATATATATTCTCCTAATTGAGGGAATAATATATTAGGAAATATATATATATATATATTATATATATTGTGTATATTATATATATATTATTAGGAATATTACCCACTGTAAAATCATAGACCATGTAAACACAAAAGAAGTTTAAAATGTGCTCTTGAATGCTTATAATTATTTTTTAGAATGCGCAGAAAATAATTTACATTTAACAAAAATATATTAATGGTTGTTTAAAAAAAATTCTTCATGTAATGTTGTTAATATTCATTTACACTAGAAAAATATAAAAAACAATTTTTTTTTTGCTGTAACTTTATAAATTAAAAACAAAAAAGTTATTGCAATTTTTATAAGTTTATGTAATTTTCAAATTCATTATGAAGTTTTGAGTAATGTCAGTAATAGAAAAAAAAAAAACGTTATGCAAGCAAGCAAAGTTTTCAGGTGTTCCATATATTAAAAGAAGATAACTAAACTTTTCTGTTTTTTAAGGCTTGCTTAGTCATTAACTTTTAAAGAAATGTAAGCCATTATGTAAAAAAAAAGTTTTGATATGCTATTTTTACTTTATATTTCAATCTTTTGTTTGTCCCCACAAAATTCCTTTGGTTAACTAGCCATTAAAATATTGTTCTTTTTCTTTTTAATCAAAGTTCTTTATTTCCCTCTATCTTTAGAATTCTTTGCATGTCAATGACGGTAGTCATTAGCAAGAACCATATCATTTTTTTTTCACAACAAAATGTATTTTTCAATCAGATAGAAGCATTTGAAAGACTTTTCAGAAAATATTAAATTCATATAACCAGACAAAAAGTATATTTTGAAGACGATGCAAAATAAAAAAGTAAGTTTTAAGAAAAATTATTTTTAAATGATTAAGTTGAACTACTTATGGCCTTCTTGAATATCATAAAAGTCTTAATTTTTAAGAATAATTCCTGTTTAAAATGAATTTTTTATCATTTATTTTAAATAGTCATATTAATAAATGTTGATAAAAATATTTAAAATTATATAAAATTATATCAGCAATTCACTTATGGTTAATTAGGGTTAGCCAATTTTTTATATAGAATTTATGCTGGTGAAATTTATAATTTAAAAATTTTGTTGACTTATCTAAATATAGTTAAACCATTTGATAGTTTAAGCAAAATATTAACATCAAATTTAAGAAAATTATACCTACAGCTCACTAAAGGGAATTAGAGTAAAGTCAATCAATATTCTATATAGAATTTACGTTGGTAAAATTTTTAATTTAAAAATTTTGTTGATTTATCTGAAGATATGTAGTTAAACCATTTGATAGTTTAAGCAAAATATTAACATCAAATTTAATAAAATTATACCTACAGTTTACTAACGGGAATTAGAGTAAAGTCTATCTATATTCCATATAGAATTTATATTATATTGGGGAAATTTTTAATTTAAAAATTTTGTTTATTTATATAAAGAGAGTTTAACTGTTTCATAGTTTAAGCAAAATATTAATATCAAATTTAACAAAATTACACCTACAGTTCTCTAATATAAATTAGAGTAAGTTAATCTATATAGAATTTAATATAATATAGAATATTCTATACATAATGTAATATAATATAGAATATTCTATATAGTTTTAAGTAATTATGAAAAGTGCAAATTTATTAAAAAAATGCCAGTATTTTCTAACTAATTGGAATTTACTACTTATTTAAACTGAAAAAAAAAATATTAATTGCACTGATGTTATGGATTAAAACATAATTTTTTCATATATGTTTGCAATGCTGAATAAATCTGTTAGTATTTATTAGTATTTTATGTCAAATCTTCACGACATTTTAGATGACACAAACAAAATATACAAGTATGCAAAGTTGACATATTTCAAAAGTTTAATTTGAAGATTTTGACAAAACGAGCTGTACATTTAACACTATTCTACCTTTTTAGCTAATATTAAATTATTATTAAAGGTAGATTTCATTTAGAAAAAAAAAACTAAAATATTTCTAGTTCTTAATAATTTTGAAGCTAGAAAATGCAATTGTATTTCATCATTCATTAGAGTAACTAACTAAATTAAGATCTTCTTTCGAGAATTCGAGTTTTTATCAAACAGTTCATGGTTGGATAAGAAATATGAAACTCCAAAATAATGCATTTTAATTAAGATGATTGCATCTTAAAATACACTCAGATCATTCCTTTGATATAAACTTAATGAAATTAGACTAAATCAATGAATATATTCTACATAGAATTTGTGCTGGTGAAATTTTTAATTTAAAAATTTTGTTAACATATTTAAATATTGGATAGTTAAACTATTTGTATATGTTTTAATAATTTATGAAAGTACACATTTATTAAATATAATTGCAATTTTTTTTCACTAATTGAAATTTACTACTTGATATATAACTTGCTCATAAAATATTGCAATTACGAATAAATCTGATATTATTTATTACTATTTTATGTTAAATCATCACTAAATTTTAATGGATATAAACAAATTATACAAGCAAATTTGACATATTTCTGAAATTTAGTTTAAAGATTCTGAAGATTTCCGAAGTTTAATTTGAAGAATCTGAAGATTTCTGAAGTTTAGATTGAAGATTTTGAGAAAAAAAACTATACATTTAATGCTATTCTGCATTTTTAGCTAATATTAAGTTAAGATTACATTTACAAAAAAAAAAAAATCTAAAATATTTCTATTTCTTGATAATTTCGAAAAGGTAGAAAATGCAACTGTATATCATCATTCATTAAAATAACTAACTAAATTACGATCTTCTTTCAAGAATTTGAGTTTTTATCAAACAGTTCATGGTTGGAAAAGAAATATGAAACTCCAAAATAATGCATTTTAATTAAGACGATTGCATCTTAAAATACACCCAGATCATTCCTTTGATATTGAATATTAATGCAATTTATTTCAAGTATAATTTCATTTGCAGATCAAATGAAAGTTGGAACTTCTCGATGATTAAAGACACTAATGAAAATAATAAAAAAATGAAATGTTTCATAGAATAATATAATGAAGAATTATGATTAGATTTGAAAAGAATGAAAAAAAAAATCTAATTTTGCGGTAATCCAGCATTTTTTTAAGAAGTCTTGATTTTCAAGAAGCCATACATCACATTTACAGTTAAAAAATGTATAACCATTAACTTAAATCTATATATTTTAATTAGTAACGATGATTATTTGGGTAAAGAATATATGAGTCAGTGACTGAATCATGGAAGAATGATTGATTTGAGGACTGATCTCTGCAAGGAAATTATTAACTTTCATGTATGTTATTTACCTAAAAGTTTTGATTGAGAAAAAATTAAAAATTTAAATTTTAAATTTTGAATGAGAAACCCAAGGATACGATTTGGTGGAAAATGGTTCTAAAAGCTCTTTTTTTAAAAAATTAATCGGGATAATTTTATGGCTTTCTAAATATTGTGTCCATCAACGTGTAGATTTTGCTATTGCAAAATCTATACATTGCAATGTATTGTGGTGAGCTCAATAGGTTTTTAAGATCAACTTGTTCCAAAAGATACGATACTTTTTAATATATAAAAAATGACTCGTTAACTAAACAAAGTCTGAAAATCCCTAGTAACAAACAACACAAATGGTAGATTAAATATATAAAATAATTGATTATTTTAATTGAAATAAACATTTTATTCTGGAAACACAAACACTTATAGCGAATACTTACCAAATTCTTATGACATTCTTATAGAGTTAAAGACCTTGCAAAGGTGCTGCTCAAAAATACTGAAATGAAGCAAGGAACGATTTAAGTGTCCAGAAAAGTATTTGACAAGTACGAAGACAGTCAGTAGAAATGATTTACGTATGCGATCGGATATTATCATGTTAAAATATCCCGAATGAAGGGCAATGTAACAGATCTTGGAGTATCATTAACCGACAAATCACAGTAGATGTGTGAGTGACTATAATGGATGACAAAAGTGCATATGAATCGAATGAAATGACCTCCCAGACGATAAGTTGTGTTGTTTTATATGGTACTAAAATTATTCTATTTTCAATAATCAATTTCGTTAAAATTCAACTAATGCAAAATTCAATCAAGTAACTTATTTAATGCTATGTACTCGTAATTAAATTTTCGAAACCTAATGCGCCCATTTTCAGAATAAAAATAACAATTTTTGTTTGTAAATTTTAATGAATTATTTTTACGTTTATATATTAATGGAGCTATTTGCTTTGTGTTTTTAATTTCATATAGCAATTTAGGAATGATTGCGGAGCTAAAAATGTTATTGAAACATTATTGTTGTTGTTATTAAATATGTTATTGAAACAGTATTGTTCTTGTTAGTAAACATGTTATTGAAACATTATTGTTGTTGTTATTAAATATGTTATTGAAACATTATTGTTGTTGTTATTAAATATGTTATTGAAACAGTATTGTTATTGTTAGTAAACATGTTATTGAAACATTATTGTTGTTGTTATTAAATATGTTATTGAAACAGTATTGTTATTGTTAGTAAACATGTTATTGAAGCATTATATTTTTAGAGATAGTCCAAAATGTAATAACCTGCTTATTTCATTAAATAATGTTTGGAAAGATAAACCAATATTTGATTTTTTTAAAGTACACACTAATCCAGTAATCAGTTTAACAAACATACATTTATATTTTGCCATTTAACAGATTATGGACATGAAAGCAAATATTTATTCAACTTCAGGTTTGTTCAATTAAAAATTTCTGAAAAATATAAAATACTCCTTTTATTTACGAGCAATGAAATTCCAATTAAGTCACGTTTGAATCAGTAAAACTTTCTTCAAATTAAATTAAAGTGGTTAAGCATTAAAATATGTTAAATATATATTTTTCAGGTTTAAAACATTTTCTTTTATGACATGAAACATAAATATGTAATTGAAGATAAATTTAACTGTGCTTATAGAAAATTAATGTTTTACAAATGAGTTTTAGGATTTAAATTAAATTATAAGTCATGCCTATACAATGAAAATATTTAAATAAAACAACACTTTTACAAAACATCTGATAAATTTGATATTTCTTTTTGTTAAAATAATTTGAATTGTTCCATGTTCTTTCAATATCCTTACATTCAGTCAAAATTAAAGCAACGCTTAATATGCGTTACTTTGAATTTAAAATACATAATAGCTTTGAATATGCTGATTATTTTGTAAAATACTTCTAAGTTAGATGTCTTGAATCTGTAAAATGGATGGTTGTATGCATAAGCTAATTCTTTAAATAACTGTTTATTCAGTAAATATATTGTATAAGTGAAAATACTTATTAAATTCATTTGCTAATTTTTAGTAGATGTATTTGAAATTTTTATTAAATCCTTCAAAATATTTTGATTTGTGAATGGAATTATTTCCTATAATATATGTTTTCCTAATATTTTTCAGTACTTCGCTTTTTATTCAATGACTAATGTTAGATCTTGCAGTTAGACAAAAGAATTTCATTTATTTGATACTAAGCAAATAGTCAAAAGAATAAACACGGGAAAATGAAAGAATTCGTTGATGTAAGCTTGCCAAACAAATAGCGAAGACAAAGTATTGATTTTTAGGGCCTATTATTAGACGTAATTGCCTAAGGATTAAAAGTAGCTAAAACTTGATGTAAGGATCATTAAATTGGTGTACATCGTAGTAGCAGAAAAAAGATTAAATCTAGAAATAAACGTATTATATATAATTATTATAGATTTGAAATACTTTTTTGAATACAAAAATGTGCAGCCATATTGGGAAGAAATCATCACCTATTAGCTCTATCTATGGTAAATAAAATAAAATTTGATGACATTATTTTCCTTATTTCAAATTTATGAGGGCTTTTCTTACAATTTCCATTTGTCTTTAAAATGGAATAGAAATCTGTATATTTTGAATAGGCCAACATAATGTACACTGGTGTGCAAAACGTAAGCAACAATATAAAAATTTAGCAGATAGCCATGAAATTGAAGAAAAGGAGGTCTGGAGATCAGTACAAGGAACACGTAAGTCAGTAAAAACGTCCTGCGTATGCAAATATCAGGAACGAAACGTCGGAGGCGACGTGAGCGTACGCAAAACGCGTGATGTCGGCGCGCGCAGCTCAACAGTAGAATAAAAGGAAGGACAGAGACGCAATTCCACATATTCGCTGCAAGTGCCAGTGAGTCAGTTCGAGAAATATGGCTAGAAGAAATTACCTGGACGACTTCACACGTGGAAGAATGATCGGAAAGCTGGAGGAGGGGCGTACTATCACCAGTGTAGCTGCAGAGTTCGGAATCAACAAAAGTGTCGTTTCGCGCGATTGGAAAGCGTTCCAAACCGCAGATACAGCTGTTAGAAATCTTGGTGGTGGCCGCCCGAGGAAGACAACTGCAGGGATGACCGATATATCGTCCTGCAGGCGAGAATAGGCCGACAGCCGTCAGCAAGCACCATTGCTCAGCAACTCTGTTCAGCAACGGAGCGACAAGTGTCGCTGTTTACTCTGGCCAGACGCCTTCACAAAGTGGGCCTATTCGCCCGCCGTACTGAACGCTGTCTCCCGTTGAAAGTTGACCACTGACACCACCGTTTACAGTGGTGCAGAGAGCACAAAAACTGGATAACTGATAAATGGAGTCGTGTCCTCTTTACGGATGAGAGTCGGTTTTGTACCAGAAGTGATTCTCGACGCGTTTTGATTTGGAGAGAAATCGGGACCCGGTTTTATCCCAGTAACCTCAAGGAAAGACAACGTTATGGTGGTTCTGGAGTTCTTGTCTGGGGAAGCATTTTGCTGAACGGACGAACTGAGCTCCACGTTTTCGACAAAGGGTCTGTAACCGGGGATCGCTTTTGTGAGGAAGTACTCCTTCCCCATGTGCGTCTGTTTCGAGGTGCCATTGGCCCAGACTTCATTTTTATGGATGACAATGCACGGACACATCGAACTCTTGCTGTTGAGGAGCTATTGGAACGTGAAGATATCGCTCGAATGGATTGGCCAGCATTCTCCCCACATTTAAATCCGATTGAACATGTGTGGGATGCTTTGGGGAGACGCATTGCAGCACGCTTACATCCTCCGGAGAACACCCAACAACTCAAACAGATGCTGATTGAGGAATGGGCATTCCTACCGCAAGAAATGTTGCACCAGCTGGTTCTGAGTATGCGGAGACGGTGCGAAGCAACCATTGCGGTGAGGGAAGGGCATATCCCATATTAAGGAACATCAGCTTGTTGTTCTTCCTCTTGGATAGACAATCATAAATCACGATACTATGCGTTCAATAAAGCTTGTTTTTGTTTGATTCCATACCGTATGCATTGTATTCCTTTTTCAGCGTCGATGCTTTCGTCATCCTTTACGTACATACTACTCTCCCTCATTTCTGAATGTCATGTGTCTCAGATGATTTCTCGTGGAGTTATGGCAAAAACCCACCTGTTGCTTAAGTTTTGCACACCAGTGTAAATATATTTCTACTACATTAAAGGAAAGCCAGAATGGGATAGTGGGTACAACAACGAGTAATGAGTATAATATCATACAAAGTTACACAATATAACAAAGTTATTTAAAATCCTTTTAAATAACCAAATTGAATACAAATTACATTTGAAAATCAACCAATATTTGTAATAAAAGTAGATATTTGCAATTTGTGCTTCATAAAGCTTCCATGACTGAGATGTTTCTTGAATTTAAATCTCTGAATTCCACCTTAGTAACTTACATGTATGTATATCCTTGTCTCAGTTCCATATGCATCGTATTATATGGTATCTTTTGTATTATATCTTGAACCATGTAATCAGGGGAAGTTATGATAAAACAGAAATATTGCAGTAAGATACTTTAAAAGGGTTAAAATGAATGCCACTTTGAAATTTATGAACTAGAATTTGTCCTTATATGTTTTGAAACATATATTCTACAACTCAGTTCACACCAAATACTAAAATTTCCATCACACTACGAAATCAAGTGTTCTATAATTTAAAAAAGCAATTTTTTGACTTTCCGCAGGTTTTGTGAGAAATAGTTGAATTAAATTTAAAGTGAGCGTATCATATCGATTACAATCTGAAGAATATGATTCTGAGTGACTGACACCGTTTAGAGTTTTGTCTTTGATGATGATCTTCACCACGAATTGTTTAAATTTTCATTTTACAAAACAAATTTATTTTTATTTTACTACTATTTTTATTAAAACAAAGCTTAGTATTTGTGTTTCACACTGAAAAAAAGTATTGGGCGTGAAATCAATTGTACTGATAAAAGTAAAAGTAAGTGTTCTCAAGGCCATTTTTACTTCTGTAAGACATACACTGAAGTGACAAAAGTCATGGGATAGCAATATGCAAATTTTCAGATGGCAGTAGCATCGCGTAGAACAGGTATAAATGCGCAGTGCTTTCGCAGAGCTTTCATTTCTGTTCAAGTTATTCATGTGAAGAGGTTTTGACGTGATGATGACCGCACGACGGGAATTAACAGACTTTGAACGCGGAATGTTAGTTGGAGCTAGACGCATGGGTCATGCCATTTCGGAAATCGTTAGGGAATTCAACATTACCAGATCCACTGTATCAAGAGTGTGCCAAGAGTATGAAATTTCAGGCATAACATCCCAACATGGACAGCGCAGTGGTCGACCGCCTGCACTTAACGACCGAGACCGGCGACGTCTGCAAAGAGTCGTAAATTCTAACAGACAAGCAACTCTGCTTCAAATAACCGCAGAAATCAATGTGGGACGTACAAGGGACTTGTCTGTTAGAACTGTGAGGAGAAATTTGGCTTTCTTGGGCTATTCCAGCAGAAGACCGACTCGAGTGCCTTTACTGACAAAACGACATCGCTTGCAGCGACTCTCGTGGGCACGTGAGCATATCGGTTGGTCCCTAGATGAATGGAAAAACGTGGCCTGGTCCGATGAGTCACGATTTCAGTTGGTAAAAGCTGATGGTAGGTTTCGAGTGTGGCGCAGACCCCACGAAGCCATGGACCCAAACTGTCAGCAAGGCACTGTTCAAGCTGGTGGTGGCTCCGTAATGGTGTGGGCTGTTTTTTCATGGCATGGACTTGGTCCTCTGGTGCGACTGGACCAAACATTGACTGGAAATGCTTATGTTCAGCTACTTGGAGATCACTTGCAGCCATTCATAGACTTCATGTACCCAAACAAAGATGGGATTTTTATGGATGACAATGCGCCATGTCACCGAGCCACAACTGTTCGCGATTGGTTTGAAGAACATTCTGGACAATTCCAACGAATGATCTGGCCACCTAGATCGCCCGACATGAATCCCATCGAGCATTTATGGGACATCATCGAGAGGTCTGTTCGTGCCCAAAATCCTGCACCATCAACGCTTTCACAATTATGGACGTCTATCGAGACAGCATGGCTCAATATTCCTGCAGAAGACTTCCAACGACTTGTTGAGTCCATGCCACGTCGAGTTGCTGCACTTCGCCGGGCGAAAGGAGGGCCGACACGATATTAAGAGGTATCCCATGACTTTTGTCACTTCAGTGTATACTATATTAGACGTTTCAGCGCTAGCTTAGCTTATTGATTCGATGTTTTGCTACCTTTCTTTTTAAACAATAATAAGAATTAATTGTCTCTTAAACCTTTAATAATAAAATATATATCATTCTGAAAAAATGTGCAGCAATTTCTAAAAATACCGCATAATCAGAGGATAAAAGATTAGCTGCCCATAAATCATAATTTTTATAAGAAAAAAGAAAGGATATATAAAATAATAGTTCAATATTTATGTTTTGTAAGGAGTTGTTCGTAAGAAAAATTCAAATTTGCAATTTTTTGCTATACAAAAGATCTTTAATGAATTAAGATTTTTTATAAATAATTTTTGTATTAGGTAAATGTAATTAAGTAAAATTTAATTTATTTTTGTTTAACGTATTGTCACAGAAAAAATAGCTGGCCAGTATTTATCCCCAAATTTAATGTTACAGAAAGAAGATAGTAGAGAAGACACAATAAAATGACTTATTAAATGATTTTTAATTTTCTTATAATACATATAACATGTATAGTTAAATACAATTAAAAAAGTTTTCAATAAAAAAATTTACATCTCCAAGTGGATTAAATAATTTAAAACTCGGGACAAGGAATTATAAAGGGAATATTCAGTGTAAAACCAATTTTCGGCAACATTTCAGAGATTTGCATTTCAAATTTCCTTATAAATTGCCAATTGAACTATGTGAAACATTCTTCAATTAATTTTAAATTAGATGTGTTTTTTGTTTATTGATGTTAAATTGAAATAACAAACAAAATATATAATTAAAAATGATTAAATTATTTTACAAACTTTTCAACAATTGATATATTTTTATGTCTAATTAAAACGATAATATTAAATACCAATTTTAATACATTTCAAAATTAATTTAGAAAATTATTTAAAAGTGTGATATTTTCACAAGTATAAAAGAAATATATATAGAATCAAGTTTGTTTTATATATATATATCCCATATGAGAAATAACAATAAGGGACTCAATATTTGTAAAACGTTCTTTTTAATTTGTTTGAAAGACTGAAAAAGCATATATATATATATATTTGGAAAGTGCTATGCAACCTTAGATATAGCAATATCTAAGAAAAATCTTAGATTGAAATAAATAATTCTATTTTATATCCATGCTTTAATAAATTATACTAGATGAAGTAATTAAGGATTGATAGCAAAAGTTTTGAGTGATAAATTACTTTATTGCAAAATTATACAAAGTTACTCACTTATGGAAACTTAGAACTACAATAAATTTTATAGATGAAAATAGAAAAAAATAATTCTCAAATATTTTCATGGAATAAAAAATATGAAAAAAATATATTACACTGAAACAAAAAATTCTTTGTTTTAATAAATTGAAAGAAATATTCTAGTGAAATATTCATCTTATAAAAATTTAACGTGAACGCCATTTAGTTAAAAATGGTTATACTATTTTGCATATTTTTTGTAATTAAAATCTCTAAATATAAAATTTATAATGTTCATTATTGTTAAACAGCATTCCAAGTTAATTTATTTAATCATTTAAAATTATTTTAATTTTTTTATATTTTTATTTATAATAATAATATACTAGTATAGCACCAAACTTATTCTTATATAAACTTCTCATGAAATGAATAAAAGTAAACACTATTTTATATTTGTAATAATATTTTTTGGAATTATTTTAAAACACTGAAAATTCATTTTTAGACAAATAAATTCTGTTTTTAGTAATTTGTTTACAAACTTTAAATGTGGCAATATATAAAAAAATTCAGACTGAAATAAATATTTTTGTTTTTGTTTTCCAAAATTGAATAAAATATGATGGAAGAGGCAATTAATGTTTGACAACAACAAGAAAAAAAAACCTTGCACGATTAGATAAGATAATTTATTACAAAATTATACAAAGTTATTCAAGAAGAAAAGTGAAAAAAAATTATAATAAGTATTATGCATGATAAATAAAAATAAAAGAATTAATTCGTAAATATTTTCGTGGAACTAAAAATAAATAAAAGTTTCATATTTATTCCGATGGAATAAAAATAATTTTTTGTTTTAACAAAGTGAAAAGAATATTATATACAAAAGTGTGTTTCAGTTTAAAAAAATAAACATAAATGCAACAATTTTCCTTTTTTAAACAAAGTGTAAAGTATAAAAAAAATAGCCTTATGAAAATGCCATTATTTAAAAAGAAGGTTTAAAATATTTTAGATAAAAATTATATAATTTAAATTGTAAGGCATACATTTATTAAACAAAGATTCTTCTATTTCAATTTTAATATGTTATATTTAATGTATAAGTACCTGATTGCTGGAAAGAAAATAAATGTGAATAGTTGACAGTATTTTCTAGATATATTTTATTCAATTCAATGTTATATCTTATAATATTAATGTAGGCCTTAATAATATTATATTAGTAAGGCCTACAATAATATTATATTAGTAAGGCCTACAATAATATTATATTATTAAGGCCTACGATGTTGATATCTTAAAATTTTATGAGTAGGAAATTGTGAGAGGATGGTGCATCACAAAATTATGTTAATTATATCAAAATAATTTGTATTTAAAATTATAATTATTATTTTTCATGTAAACAAATTAGGAAAATTATTTTATTTTATGAAAAGTAGAATAACAATCTATTTTTTATAACAGTTCAAGAGAATAATTCGGAGTTAATTTAATGTTAAAAACTGATAAATATTTTTATTTTTTGAACTCAATATTAATTTTAAAATTCAATTTTTTTACAATATTTAGCTTTAATTAATGGATTTTTTTTAATGTGTAATGACATTTTATTTCTTTAGTGTTGTTAACCGGCAATGAAGTAAATTAATGCTCCTTTTAAATTAAAAAAAAAAAAAAAAAAAAAAAAACTTTCACAGTTATTATTTTCATTATAGTTCTTATAAAGATTCTTATATATTCTTATAAAAATTTTATTTTTATTTACTAATCAAACTAGTAGAAGATTTTTTGATTTTCAGTAAATTAACTGGGCAATCTAAAATTTAAATTAAGTGAAGAGGGGCCTGATGGCCGAATGGCTAGCGCTCTGACGTTCGGTACCACAGGTACCGGTTTCAAATCCCGGCTTTGCCCATGGATGTTTGTAGTGGTTCGGAATCCACTTTAAACTGTAGGTCCCGGTCCTAATAGGATCGTAGAGCGCTGTGGGGACGTTGTTACTCCGCGTCCGTGGCTTACCATCAAGTTACACGCGCCCCTGGGTAAAGCAAAGTGAGTAATGTCTGTGCAGCCCTTATGGCGAAGATCACGGTCTATTTGCCAGCTGCATTAGAAGAAGAAATTAAGTGAAGAATGAATTTAGTTAAACAAAAAAAGGAATATAAGACAAAAAAATAAGTGAAATTGCATGCAGTACAAATTGTTCACTAATACAGGCTAATGTGCCTTTGTAAATAGCACATTAGGTTCAGGGTTTTTGGTACAAAACTTGACAAGCTATAGAGAGTCAAAAGTTTCCGTTTATAAACAGAAGTGGTAACAACAAATTTTCAGATTGAAAAGTCAACCTTTTTTGTACCAGGCAATATAGGCTGGAATATCTTTGAGAATAGCGCATTAAGCTAACCAACAGTTTTTGGTATAAAACTTGACACCTTTAAAAAAACCTAAATTTGAACACCACCTTTGGGGGTGTCCATTCAAAGTTGAAGTTGGGCAGTGTTGGTGTAGTGTAGTAATTTTTTCGAGGTGCATCCTGCATGATGCTCAATAAGCTGAATTTCTGTCATTCCAGAGATTGAATATGTAAGGCAAATGTTTTCGACATTAGAGAACCACAATATATGTTAGAAAGTGATTTTAATTATACTGAGAGAAAACTTCCTTCACAGCTTACGAGTAACGTGGTTAATAAAATACGTAAATTATAATTTCATAAAAATTTTCATTAACAAACTTCAATTCAAAAATATATCTTTCTTATTAACCAAAAGAGTGTGTTAAAAATTTTAACAGCTAATTCAAATAGGAAAAATATGTCTTTTATAATATGATGCTATTGGGGAGAATAATAATTCCATGTAAAATGATTTAACTTTGTAACATGTTTTGTTTTTAATAAACTATTAAAAAAACAATTCAATTTGGAACATCATATTTTTAATATATTTTGATATTCTGAGTTTGGTACGTAATGTCAAATATGAGTACTTGATGTAACACAAAGTTTAGCTTACACATCTAATTGATGAAATCTCCGAATACCGTTGGATAAATAAAGACGACGTTACGATTCCTACTATATAATTGCCCTCATAATAAGTAATTAATGCTTCTTTTTAGATTTGAAGATAAAACATTCACAGTAATTATTTTAAATATTATTTCTATAGAGATTCTTATATATTCTCATAAGAACTTTTTTTTTATTTACTAATCAAATTAGTAAAAAAAAAAAAAAAAAAAAAAACGTTTGATTTTAAGAGGGTTATGTACCCGAACTTTTTATTAAGTTAAGAAAGAATTCAGTTAAGCAAGAAATGATTGTAGAACAACAATTAAGTAACATTATAAGACTATGTTTATATATTTGTTGCATACAATTGAATAGTTAATATTACAATGCTGCATATAAATTATTCATTTATATGCAACCATACAAGCTGAAGTGGATTGGTGAATAGCACATTAGGTTCACCAAGGGTGTTTGGTGCACCTACCAAACTTAATCATCGATGGAGAACCAATAAACACGCTCTGTTTATAGACAGAAATGGGAACAACAAATCTTCAGATTGGAAAGTCTACCATTTTGCACCAGATGGCACATTTGGTGGTGTCCATCCTTAATTGATGTTTGACAGTGTTGGTATAGCGTAGTAGGCCTGCGGAGAAGCATTCTTCACGACGCGGAATCTGCTGCATTTTCGATTTTTGGCATTCTAGAAACAAATGCTTAAGGCGAAAGCATTCTATATTCGAAAACTACAGCTTATGTTACAAAGTAAATTTTTATCAAACTCCGGGAAAGATTTCTTCCCAGTTTACAAATAGACTGGTTGATAAAATGAGTAAATTATTATTTCAGAAAAAGCCCTCATTAACAAACATTAATTCGCAAATATATCTTTCTTATATAACAAGAGAATGCGTTAAAATTTTAACACATAATTAAAATAAAAATAAAGTAAATGCTATTGTGAAGAATCATACATTCGTGAGAAAAAAATCTATAATTTTGTAAACTAAAATATTAAAGACAGCTATTCATTTTGGAACATCATATTATTGCCATATTTTGATAGGTTCGAAATATCAAAATACGAGTTACAAATATGTTTTTATTGTAACAAAATGTTTAGCCCAATACTTTAGTTTCGCTTACACATCTAGTTGATAAAATGTCCTGATACTGTTGGATAAAGAAAGACGACGAGACGGTCACTGATATATCTTCATCTCGCATAAATCCAGGGATTTCATA
Source organism: Caerostris darwini (assembly GCA_021605075.1). Lineage (NCBI taxonomy): Eukaryota > Metazoa > Arthropoda > Arachnida > Araneae > Araneidae > Caerostris > Caerostris darwini. The sequence goes on from BPLQ01015482.1 coordinate 106,137, forward strand.
GTGCACTTTGTAGAGAAACTTTAGTAGCCAGCTTTTCTAAAGATGCCCAGTATCAGTCTGAAAATTGAAGCAAACACGTCGTGGAAAATCTCCCTCGCATACCATGCTGGAAATGAATCAAAACTCCAGGCCCCATTTGTTACTTCGCACTCAGAGTCCAGAAAACTACATTCAAAAAGGAAAAAAAAAGAAACCCCCTTCACCCTCCCCTAACATCGGGGGGGGGGAGGATGAAGGAAAGATTTTGAGTATATGTTTCCGCCTTTAGCCATTTCTTGCATACAGCAGCGTTCCTTCCATATGAATTTCTCTAGTAGCATTTCGCTTTATATTTTTGGAGCAGAGCTTAAAAGAAAGACCCGAGTGAAAAAGGAAGACGAAACGCCTAAAAAATAATGAAAATATAAATAAAAAAAGAGAAGTTACATTACGAGAATAAAAGAAATATAAATAAGCAATACCATCGGGAGAAAAATTTAAAGTTTTGGTTGGCAATAGTTTTTCTTTTCGTTTCATTTCTTTCGGTGAGTGAACTTGTAGCAGTGGAAATGCCGAGATCTTTAGTCGCACCTGGGCCCCAACTTGCTTTTATCAGTGCTGTCATAGATTTAAAAGAGGATAACAGAGTCTTTGCAGAAGTGTGCGAAGAGATTAAATATGCATCGAGTCGTATAAATGTGTTCTTCTTCTTTTAAAAAGAAATATTTTTTTTGAAATATTTGAAGGAATGAAAGAGGTGGAATTACAGAGTGCTCTTGTCTTTTTTTTTTCGCCTTCATTATCGATACAAATTGAATTCAATAGTTTTTGGACAAGAATAGTATTGTTTCAAATTCACAACACCATTTTAATAACGAATAAAAAGTTATCTTTTATTCAGCGTCAGATACGTATATGTGGAAATTTGTCACGCATCTGATGAAAATAGAAATTATTTTTGCGAATGATATTCTTTATATATTATTTTTCTTTCTTTAAATCTGGTAGAATATTGCAAGCGAAATTAAAAATTACAATTTTTTTGCTTCTGATATCTCACAAGCGTTAAATTTTTAAAATGAAATTATTACGGGGAAATTAGTTTCATTTTCTTTTAACATTGGTTTAATAAACCACAATTTATATTGTTTTTAATAAATCCCAATTTATTTTGTTTTTAATAAACCATGGGTTTTATTATTTAACAACCATGTGGTTATTATCAACCGTTACCGGCCAATTTATTAACCATGCAGTTTATTTTAAACCGTTTATTTTGTTCGTAAAAACCCTCAATTTATTTTGTTTTTAATAAATTATTAAAGATAGCTATTTTTTAACAGGATATTGTTGCTATATTATTATGTTCTGAATTTTGGTTTGCAATATCAAATATGACTTGTTGTAACCAAAATGGTTTAGCTTACACTTCTGGTTGATGAAATGTTTGGATACTATTTGATAAATAAAGACGACGATACGGTCACTCATACATCTTCACCTCGCATAAATCCAGGGATTTCAGAGTGGACTTTGTAGAGAAACTTTAGTAGCCAGCTTTTCTAAAGACGGCTGGTATCAATCTCACAAACTTTAAATATTTAAAATTAAAATTATTATGAGGAAATTCGTTTCATTTTATTTTAACATTGTTTTTAATAAAGCCCAATTTATTTTGTTTTTAATAAATGATAATTTATTTTGTTTTTAATAAATCATAATTCATTTTGTTTTTAATAAATCATAATTTATTTTGTTTTTAATAAATCATAATTTGTTTTGCTTTTAATAATTCAGAATTTATTATGTTTTTAATAAATCATAATTTATTTTGTTTTTAATAAATCATAATTCATTTTGTTTTTAATAAATCATAATTTATTTTGTTTTTAATAAACCATGGCCTTTATTATTTAACAACCATTGGGTTATTATTAACCATTACCGACCAATTTATTTATCGCGGGGTTTATTATAAACCGTTTATTTGGTTTTTAATAAATTTTTAAAGACAGCTATGTTTTGTAAGATGGCGTTTTTGCTATATTAGGAAATCCTGAGTTTAGGTTCGTAATATCAAATAGGACTTGCTGTAACAAAAAAAAGGTTTAGATTACACATCTAGTTGATGAAATGCCCGGATACTGTTGGATAAATAAAGACGACGATATGGTCACTCATATATCTTCACCTTGCATAAATCCAGGGATTTCAGAGTGGACTTGGTAAAGAAATTTTAGTAGCCAGCTTTTCTAAAGACGCCTGGTATCAGTCTGAAAATTGGAGCAAACACCTCCCGGAAAATCTCCCTCGCCTACCTTGTTGGAAATGAATCAAACTCCAGGCCCCATTTGCTACTTCGCTCTCAGAAGTCCAGAAAACTACATTAAAAAAAAATTCACCCTCTCCGAAATCGGGGGGGAATGAAGGGAAGTTTTTGAGTATATGTTTCCGCCTTTAGCCATTTCTTGCATACAGCAGCGTTCCTTCCATATGAATTTCTCTGGTAGCATCCTGATCCTTTACAGAAGAAGCTAAAAGCCATACATTTCTTTCTCGAGTTTTCATGCACACTGTTGCAGCAGAGCTTAAAAGAAAGACCCGAGTGAAAAAGGAAGACGAAACGCCTAAAAATAATAATAAAAAAAAAAATAATAAAAAAAATAAGAAGTCACATTACGAGAATATAAGAAATATAAATAAGCAAAACCATGGGAGAAAAAATTTCAAAGTTTTGGTTGGCAATAGTTTTTCTCTTTTCTTTTCATTTCAAACGGTGAGTGAACTTGTAACAATGGAAATGCCGAGATCTTTAGTCGCACCTGAGCACCGCTTGCCTTTAGCATTGCTGTCATAGATTTAAGAGAGGATAACCCAAGTCTCAGCAGAAGTGTGCGGAGAGATTAAATATGCATTGAGTCGAATAAAAGTGTTCTTCTTTTTGAAATATATATATATATATATATATTTAATATTTGAAGGAATGGTATGTCCATACAGTGCTCCTGTCCTAGACCTGCTCAGACGGTTTTAGCTAGACTAAGGACTGGCCACATTAAGAGTTTGACCTTCAATGGAGACGAGAAGACATATGCCCTTTGTCATTGTTCGACCATCGCATCTCCCTCTCATCTCATAGATTGTATTGGTGCCTCTGTGAGGCAACTGTTGAATGAGGGGAGGACTGTTTACGATCTATTGATGCAGCATGATCTACTGGACTTGGTTTAGGATTCTAAATCAAGGGGATAAGCAACAACAACAACAACATATTTGAAGGAAGGAAAGAGGTGGAATTACAGAGTGCTCTTGTCTGTTTTATTTCCTTCATTATCGATACAAACTGAATTCAATAGTTTTTGGACAAGCATAGTATTGTTTCAAATTGATAAGACTCTCTCAATATAGAATAAAAAAATATCTTTTTATTTAGCGTCAGATGCTCATATATATTGGAATTTGTCACGCATCAGATGAAAATACGAATTACTTTTTTAAACTATGTCATTCATATATTATTTATCTTTGCTTATAACTGGTAAAATTCTACATGAAAAATTAAAAATTTCACTATTTCGCTTCTGATATCTCATAAACTTAAAATTTTTAAAATGAAATTGTTATGGGGAAATCAGTTTCATCTTATTTCGACTTTGTTTTTCATAAACCACAATTTATTTTGTTTATAATAATTCACAATTTATTTTTTTAATAATAAACCACAATTTATTTTGTTTATAATAATTCACAGTTTATTTTGTTTATAATAAATCACAATTTATTTTGTTTTTAATAAATCAAAATTTATTTGGTTTTTAATAAACCGTGGGTTTTATTAACTAACAAACATGGGGTTATTATTAAGCATTACCGACCAAGTTATTAACAGGGGTTTATTATACACCGTTTATTCTGTTTTTCACAAATTATTAAAGACAGCTATTTTTTGTAATATGATGATGTTGCTATATTATGATATTTTGAGTTTAGTTTCCTCATATTATATATGACTTGCAGTACCAAAAAAGTTTAGCTTACATATCTAGTTGATGAATTGTCTGGATACTGGTGGATAAATAAAGACGACGATACGGTCATTCATATACCTTCACCTCGCATAAATCCAGGGATTTCGGAGTGGACTTTGAAGAGAAACTTTAGTAGCTAGCTTTTATAAAGATCCTGGTATCAGTCTGAAAACTGGAACAAACACGTCCTGGAAAATCTCCCTCGCATACCCCGTTGGACATGAATCAAAACTCCAGGCCCCATTTGTTACTTCGCACTCTGAGTCCAGAAAACTACATTCTGAAAGGAAAAAAGAAAGTCCCCTTACCCTTTCCCAAAATCTGGGGGTGGGGGGAGGATTGAAGGAAAGATTTTGAGTATATGTTTCCGCCTTTAGCCATTTCTTGCATACAGAAGCGTTCTTTCCATATGAATTTCTCTAGTAGCATTTCGTTTTATATTTATATTTTCTTATCCTTTACAGAAGAAGCAAAAAGCCTTTCATTTTTTCCCCGAGTTTTCATGCACAATGTTGCAACAGAGCTTAGATAGAAAGACCCGAGTGAAAAATGAAGACGAAACGACTAAAAAATAATGAAAATAAAAAGAAAAAGTTAGATTACGAGAATATAAGAAATATAAATAAGCGAAACCATCGGGTAAAAAATTTCAAAGTTTTGGTTGGCAATATTTTTTCTCTTCTGTTCTTTTCTTTCGGTGAGTGAACCTGTAACAGTGGAAATGCCGAGATCTTTAGACGCACCTGAGCCCCAACTTGCTTTTACCAGTGCTGTGATAGATTTAAGAGAGGATAACCGAGTCTTAGCAAAAGTGTGCGAAGAGATTAAATATGCATCCAGTCGAATAAATGTGTTCTTCTTTTTGTTGAAAATAATATAATATTATTTAAAAAATCTGAAAGATGGAAATAGGTGCAATTACAGAGTTCTCTTGTCTGTTTTTTCCCATTCGTTATTGATAAAAATTAATCCGATATTTTTTGGACAAGAATATCATGATTTCAAATTGATAAGACCATTTCAATACCGATAATTATCTTTATATTCTACGTCAGATGTTTGTATATGGAAATTGGTCACTCATAAGATGAAAGTAAATATATTTTTTGCAAACTTTGTTCTTCATATATTATTTTTTCTTTCTTAAAACTGGTAGAATATTTCAAGAAAAATTAAAAATATTATTTTTTTGCTTCTGATATCTCATAAATTTTAAATTTATAAAAGTAAATTATTATGGAGAAATTAATTTATTTTTATTTTAATTTTGATTACCACGATTTATTTTATTTTTAATAAATCGTGACCTTTATTATTTAAACATTTATATTTAGTTTATTAAAAACCATTTATTTCGTTTTTAATAAACCACAACTTATTTTGTTTTTAATAAATTATTAAATACAGCTAATTTTGTAACGTGATATTGTTGCTATATTACGATATTAAGAGCTTAGGTTCGTAATATCAAATATGGCTTTCTGTAACAAAGAAAGTTTAGCTTACATAACTAGTAGATGAAATGTCCGGATACTGTTGGATAACTAAAGACGACGATAAGGTTACTCATATATAATGGTCTTCATAATAAGTAATAATGCGGTCAATCGTAATATGGGATTTATGTTTTTTCTTAGATTTACAGGTAAAAATCTCAACAGTAATTTTTTTCAATATAATTTGTATAGATATTCTTATATTATAGAAACATTTTTTTATTTAGTAAAGAAATTAGAAAAAAAAAATGTTTCATTTTAAAAGGGTTATATACTTAAAATTTAAATTTAGGAATAAAGAATTCAATTAAGCAAGATATGAATGCAAAACAACAATTAAGTAATATTATAAATTAAGGCAAATTAATCATTTATATGCAACAATACATGCTGACGTGGCTTGGTAAATAGCACATTAGGTTCGTCAAGGGTATTTGGTACAAACTTGAACAGCGATGGAGAACCAATAGACAGGTTCTGTTTATAGACAGAAATGGAAAGTCTACCATTTTCCACCAGATGGCACGTTTGGTGCTGTCCATCAAAAATTAAAGTTGGGCAATATTGGTCAAGGCACATTCTGCACGACGCGGAATCTGCTGCATTTTTTATTTTTGCCATTCTAGAGACGAATGCCTGAGGTGAAAGTTTTCTACATTGGAAAACCACAGTTTATGTTACAAAATGAATTTTATCACACTGCGGAAAAGATTTCTTCCCAGTTTACGAATAGTGTGTTTGATAAAATGAGTAAATTATTATTTCCGAAAAAGTCCTCCTTAGCAAGCAATAATTCGCAAATATACCTTTCTTATACATCAAAATAATGCATTAAAAACTTTAACTCCTAATTAAAATAGAAAACATATAATGCTATCGTGAAGAATAATAACTTCATTACAAAAAAAAATTTAAAAAAACCTATAACTTTTTGTAAAATAAATTATTAAAGACAACTATTCATTTGGGAACATCATATTATTACTATATTTTGATAGGTTCGTAATATCAAAATAAAATTTACAAATATGACCTTCCTGTAACAAAATGTTTAGCCTCAATAGTCTAGTTTCGCTTACACATATAGTTGATAAAATGTCCGGATACTGTTGGATAAATAAAGATGATGATACGGTCACTCATATATCTTCACCTCGCATAAAACCAGGGATTTCAGAGTGGACTTTGTATAGAAATTTTAGCAGCCAGCTTTTCTAAAGACGACTGGTATCAGTTTGAAAATTGGAGCAAACACCTCCTGGAAAATCTCCCTCACAGACTCAGTTGGAAATGAATCAAAACTCCAGGCTACTTCGGACTCAGAATCCAGAAAACTACATTCAAAAAGGAAAAAAGAAAGTCTCCTCACCCTTTCCCGAAATCGGGGGGAAAAAAAGGAGGAAAGATTTTGAGTATATGTTTTCGTCTTTAGCCATTTCTTGCATGCGGCGTTCCTTCCATATGAATTTCTCTAGTAGCATTTCTCTTTTATCTTTATATATTTCTTATCCTTTACAGAAGAAGCAAAATGCCTTACATTTTTTAACGTATTTCCATGCACACTGTTGCAGCAGAGCTTAGAAGTAAGGTCAGAGTGAAAAAGGAAGACGAAACGCCTAGAAAATAATGAAAATATAAATAGAAAAAAAGAAAAATAGAAGTTACATTACGAGAATATAAGAAATATAAATAAGCAAAACCATCAGGAAAAAATTTGAAAACTTTGGTTGCCAATAGTTTTTCTTTTCTTTTGTTTCTTTTCAGTGAGTGAACTTGTAACAGTGGAAATTCCGAGATCTTTAGTCGCATCTGACCGCTTGCTTTTATCAGAGTTGTGATAGATTTAAGAGAGGATAACCGAGTCTTTGCAGAAGTGTGCGAAGAGATTAAATATGCATCCAGTCGAATAAATTTGTTCTTTTTGTAGAAAATAATATAATAATTAAAAAAAAAAAATTGAAGGAAGGAAATAGGTGTAATTACAGACTTATCTTGTCTGTTTTTTTCCCATTCGTTATCGATACACATTAATCCGATATTTTTTGGACAAGAATAATATTATTTCAAATTGATAAGACCATTTCATTACCGATAATTATCTTTATATTCTGCGTCAGAAGTTTGTATATGGAAATTGGTCACGCATCAGATGAAAGTAAATATAATTTTTGCAAACTTTATTCTTCATATAGTATTTTCTTTTTCTTAAAACTGGTAGAATATTTCAAGAAAAATTAAAAATATTATTTTTTTGCTTCAGATATCTCATAAATTTGAAATTTCTAAAAGTAAATTATTATGGAGAAATTAATTTCTCTTTTATTTTAATTTTGATTATTACGATTTATTTTATTTTTAATAAACCATGGCCTTTATTATTTAAACATTTATATTTAGTTTATTAAAAACCATTTATTTTGTTTTTAATAAACCACAACTTATTTTGTTTTTAATACATTATTAAATACAGCTAATTTTGTAACGTGATATTGTTGCTATATTATGATATTAAGACTTTAGGTTCGTAATATCAAATATGACTTTCTTTAACAAAGAAAGTTTAGCTTACATATCTAGTTGATGAAATGTCCAGATACTGTTGGATAACTAAAGACGACGATAAGGTTACTCATATACACTGAAGTGACAAAAGTCATGGGATAGCAATATGCAAATTTTCAGATGGCAGTAGCATCGTGTAGAACAGGTATAAATGCGCAGTGCTTTCGCAGAGCTTTCATTTCTGTTCAAGTTATTCATGTGAAGAGGTTTTGACGTGATGATGACCGCACGACGGGAATTAACAGACTTTGAACGCGGAATGTTAGTTGGAGCTAGACGCATGGGTCATGCCATTTCGGAAATCGTTAGGGAATTCGTCATTCCCAGATCCACTGTGTCAAGAGTGTGCCGAGAGTATGAAATTTCAGGCATAACATCCCACCATGGACAGCGCAGTGGTCGACCACCTGCACTTAACGACCGAGACCGGCGACGTCTGCAAAGAGTCGTAAATTCTAACAGACAAGCAACACTGCGTTAAATAACCGCAGAAATCAATGTGGGACGTACAAGGGACTTGTCTGTTAGAACTGTGCGGAGAAATTTGGCTTTCTTGGGCTATTCCAGCAGAAGACCGACTCGAGTGCCTTTACTGACAGAACGACATCGCTTGCAGCGACTCTCGTGGGCACGTGAGCATATCGGTTGGTCCCTAGATGAATGGAAAACCGTGGCCTGGTCCGATGAGTCACGATTTCAGTTGGTAAGAGCTTATGGTAGGGTTCGAGTGTGGCGCAGACCCCACGAAGCCATGGACCCAAACTGTCAGCAAGGCACTGTTCAAGCTGGTGGTGGCTCCGTAATGGTGTGGGCTGTTTTTGGACATGGTCCTCTGGTGCGACTGGACCGAACATTGACTGGAAATGCTTATGTTCAGCTACTTGGAGATCACTTGCAGCCATTCATGGACTTCATGTACCCAAACAACGATGGGATTTTTATGGATGACAATGCGCCATGCCACTGGGCCACAACTGTTCGCGATTGGCTTGAAGAACATTCTGGACAATTCCAACGAATGATCTGGCCACCTAGATCGCCCGACATGAATCCCATCGAGCATTTATGGGACATCATCGAGATGTCTGTTCGTGCCCAAAATCCTGCACCATCAACGCTTTCACAATTATGGACTTCTATCGAGACAGCATGGCTCAATATTCCTGCAGAAGACTTCCAACGACTTGTTGAGTCCATGCCACGTCGAGTTGCTGCACTTCGTCGGGCGAAAGGAGGGCCGACACGATATTAAGAGGTATCCCATGACTTTTGTCACTTCAGTGTATAATGGTCTTCATAATAAGTAATAATGCGGTCACTCATAATAAGTGATTTATGTTTTTTCTTAGATTTAAAGGTAAAAATCTCAACAGTAATTTTTTCAATATAATTTGTATAGATATTCTTATATTATAGAAACATTTTTTTATTTACTAATGAAATTAGAAAAAAAAATTCTTTCATTTTAAAAGGGTTATATACCTAAAACTTAAATTTAGGAATAAAGAATTCAATTAAGCAAGATATGAATGCAAAACAACAATTAAGTAGTATTATAAATTAGTGCAAATTATTCAATACAGGCTGATGTGGCTTGGTAAATAGCACATCAGGTTCGTCAAGGATATTTGGTACAAACTTGACCAGTGATGGAGAACCAATAGACAGGCTCCGTTTATAGACAGAAATGGAAACAGCAAATCTTCATACTGGAAGTCTACCAATTTTGCACCAGATGGCACGTTCGGTGCTGTCCATCAAAAATTAAAGTTGGGCAATTTTGGTCAAGGGACATTTTGCACGACGCGGAATCTGCTGCATTTTTTTATTTTTGCCATTCTAGAGACGAATGCCTGAGGTGAAAGTTTTCTACATTGAAAAACCACAGTTTATATTACAAAATAAATTTTATCACACTGCAGGAAAAGTTTCTTCCCAGTTTACGAATAGCGTGGTTGATAAAATGAGTAAATTATTATTTCCGAAAAAGTCCTCCTTAACAAGCAATAATTCGCAAACATATCCTTCTTATCAAAATAATGCATTAAAAACTTTAACCCCTAATTAAAATAGAAAACATGTAATATTATTGTGAAGAATAATAACTTCATTACAAAAAAAAAATTAAAAAAAAAAAAAAAACCTATAAATTTTTGTAAAATAAATTGTTAAAGACAACTATTCATTTGGGAACATCATATTATTACTATATTTTGATAGGTTCGTAATATCAAAATAAAATTTACAAATATGACCTTCCTGTAACAAAATGCTTAGCCCCAATAGTCTAGTTTCGCTTACACATGTAGTTGATAAAATGTCCGGATACTGTTGGATAAATAAAGATGATGATACGGTCACTCATATATCTTCACCTCGAATAAATCTAAGGATTTCAGAGTGGACTTTGTAGAGAAACTTGAGTAGACAGCTTTTCTAAAGACGCCTGGCATCAGTCTGAAAATTGGAGCAAACACCTCCTGGAAAATTTCCCTCGCAGACCCAGTTGGAAATGAATCAAAACTCCAGGCCCCATTTGCTACTTCGCACTCAGAATCCAGAAAACTACATTCAAAAAGGAAAAAAGAAAGTCCCCTCACCCTTTCCCGAAATCGGGGGGAAAAAAAGGAGGAAAGATTTTGAGTATATGTTTCCGCCTTTAGCTATTTCTTGCATACGGCGTTCCTTCCATATGAATTTCTCTAGTAGCATTTCTCTTTTATCTTTATATATTTCTTATCCTTTACAGAAGAAGCAAAAAGCCTTACATTTTTCCAAGTATTTCCATGCACACAGTTGCAGCAGAGTTTAGAAGAAAGGCCCGAGTGAAAAAGGAAGACGAAACGCCTAGAAAATAATGAAAATATAAATAAAAGAAAAAAAAGAAGTTACATTACAAGAATATAAAAAATATAAATAAGCAAAACCATCCGGAAAAAATTTGAAAAATTTGGTTGGCAATAGTTTTTCTTTTCTTTTCTTTCTTTTCAGTGAGTGAACTTGTAACAGCGGAAATGCCGAGATCGTTAGTCGAACCTGAGCACCGCTTGCTTTTATCAGTGCTGTCATAGATTTAAGAGAGGATAACCGAGTCTTTGCAGAAGTGTGCGAAGAGATTAAATATGCATAGACTCGAATAAATGTGTTCTTCTTTTTGAAGGAAAGAACATATATTTTTTTAATATTTGAAGGAAGGAAAGAGTTACAGAGTGCTCTTGTCTGGTTTTTTCCCCTTTCCTTATCGATACAAATTTAATTCGATATTATTAGTATTGTTTCTAATTGATAAGACTATTTCAATACCGAATAAAAAATTATATTTTATTCAGAGTCAGATGCTTATATGTAGGATTTCGTCAGGCATCAGATGGAAATAAAAATTGTTTATGCAAACTATGTGCTTCCTATATTATATTTTCTTTATTTAAAATTGTTAAAACATTGCAAGAAAAATTAAAAATCACACTTTTTTTGTTTCTGATATCTCATAAACTTAAATTTTTAAACTGAAATTATTATTGGGCAACTAGTTGCATTTTTTTAAACTTTGTTTTTAATAAACTACAATTAATTTTTTTTTAACAAACTACAATTAATTTTGTTTTTAATCAACTACAATTTATATTGTTTTTAATAATTCACAATTTACTTTGTCTTTAATAAACCATCTGTTTTATTATTTAACAACCATGGGGTTATTATTAAACACTACCGACCAATTTATTAACCATAGCGTTTATTATTAACCGTTTATTTTGTTTTTAATCAACCACAACTTATTTTGTTTTTAATAAATTATTTGGTTTTTATCTGGCTATTTTTTTTATAACGTGATAGTGTCGCTATAGCAAGATATTTTGAGTTTAGGTTTGTAATATCAAATATGACTTGCTGTAACAAAAAAGTTTAGCGTACACATCTAGTTCATGAAATGTCCTGATACTGTTGGATAAATAGAGACGACGATACGGTTATTCATATAGCTTCACCTCGCATAAATCCAGGGATTTCAGAGTGGACTTTGTAGAGAAACTTGAGTAGACAGCTTTTCTAAAGACGCTTGGTATCAGTCTGAAAATTGGAGCAAACACCTGCTGGAAAATCTCTCTCCCATACCCGGTTGGAAATGAATCAAAACTCCAGGCCCCATTTGCTACTTCGCACTCAGTGTCCAGAAAACTACATTCAAGAAGGAAAAAAGAAAGTCCGTTTACCCTACCAAAATCGGGGGGGAGAATGAAGGAAGGATTTTGAGTATATGTTTCCGCCTTTAGCCATTTCTTGCATACAGCAGCGTTCCTTCCATATGAATTTCTGTAGTAGCATTTCGTTTTATATTTATATGTTTCCTATCCTTTACAGAAGAGGCAAAAAGCCTTACATATTTTTCACGACTTTCCATGCACGCTGTTGCTGCATTGCTTAGAAAGAAAGACCCGAGTGAAAAAGGAAGACGAAGCGCCTGAAAATTGATGAAAAATATCAAAAAAAGAAAAGAAGTTACATTACGAGAATATAAGAAATATAAATAAGCAAAACCATCGGAGAAAACTTTTTCAAATTTTTGGTTTTTGCAATAGTTTTTCCTTTTCTTTCGGTGAGTGAACTTGTAACAGTGGAAATGCCGAGATCTTTAGTCGCACCTGGTCCCCAACTTGCTTTTATCAGTGCTGTCATAGATTTGAGAGAGGATAACCGAGTCTTAGCAGAAGAGTGCGAAGAGATTAAATATGCATCCAGTCGAATAAATATGTTCTTATTTTTGAAGGAAAGAGGTGGAATTACAGAGTGTGTTTGTCTTTTTTTTTACTTCATTATAGTTACAAATTGAATTCGATATTTTTTGGACAAGAATAGGATTGTTTAAAATTGATCAGACCATTTCAATACCGAATAAAAAATTATCTCTATATTCAGCTTCGGATGCTCATATATAGAAATTTGTTACGCATCAGATGAAAATAAGAATTATGTTTGCAAATGATATTATTTATATATTATGTTCTTTTTCTTACTACTGGTTGAATATTGCAGAAAAATTAGAAATTATACTTTTTTTGCTTCTGATATCTCATAAACTTTAAGTTTTGTAAAGGAATTATTATGGAGAACAATAATTTCATCTTATTTTAACTTTGTTTTTAATAAACCGAAATTTTTGTTTTTAATAAACCATGGGCTTTATTATTTAACAATCATGGGGTTATTAATTAACCATTACCGACAATTTTATTTACTATGAGGTTTTTTTATAAACCATTTATTTTGTTTTTAATAAACCATAATTAAGGGGAAAATATTTTCATCTTATTTTAACTTTGTTTTTAATAAACCACACAATATTTTGTTTTTAATAAACCAGAAAAGACAAAGATAATAATTTTGATACATATGATGCCGGTTAATTAAAAATAAATTTTTTTGATACGAAAGTTGGCAAACTTCTTGAAGCACAATGATATTTTATTATTCTAAGATATTCTCTAATAAAATAATGGTGCTCTCGCAATAAATTATGTCGTCCAAATCTGCCACTGTAAGCCGCGTTTAGTGTTTTTAATAAACCACAAATAATTTTGTTGCACTATGATTTTTTAATATTCTGAGTTAGAAAAAGATATTCTCTAATAAAATAATGGTACTACAGTAATAAAATATGTAGACGCGAGTCTGTCCCAGTTTATTGTTTTTAATAAACCACAATTTATTTTGTTTTTAATAAACAACAATAGACAATAATTTGATACAAATGATATAGTTAAATATGTTAAAATATGACAGTTAAATAAAAATAATTTTTGTTGATACGAAATTTGACAAACATCTTGAAGCGCAAGAATATTTTATTAGTCTGAGATATTCTCTAATAAAATAATGGTACTAGAGCAATAAAATATGTCGACGTACGTTTGTCACAGTTTATTGTTTTTCATAAGCCACAGTCTATTTTGTTAAAAAAAACCCATAAAAAACAATAATTTGATTAAATATAATTAGAAATATATTAAAAAGTAATTAAAAATAAATTATGTTAATACGAAATTTGACGAACTTCTGGAAGCACAATGATATTTTATTACACTGAAATAGAAAAAGATATTCTCTAATAAAATAATTGTACTACAGCAATAAAATATGTCGACGCAAGTCTGTCACAGAAATACCATATTCCCCAAAGCTGTGATCTTGTAAATAGGTATGAAATGGTTAAGTAATCTAAGTCAGTCACGTTAGAGAAAAAAAAGAAATCTTTCGCACGACATAAGTGACGTGACTTGCCCGTTAACGAAATGTGGTAACTGCTATTTTAAGCTGTATTTTTTTCAGAAAAAGTCGTTAAAAATAAGAAAATGAAATGTACTACTGAAGTTACATCGTTAAAAGGAATAAAGTGATCATAAAAGTGGGGCGTTGTGTGAATACTTTATGGATTAAAAGAGAAATTATCCTTTAAAATCCTTGGTGTTATGCTCCTGATTAATGACTTGTACACGTGAGGTTAGTGACTAGATTCAGCAAAGCATATAACAGAAACCATTTATGGTCAAATACTAAGTATCTGTTACAAAATTTAAAAATGTATATAGCTAAGATATTTTACCATGTAGTCAGATATAATAGAATTAGTTGTTACTTTTGAATGACGGGCATTTTGATCAGTTATCATCTTCTAGTAAATGAAAGATATTAATAAAATTTAGTCTTAACCAGAATGCCCTCTTGAAGGATTACTACAACAAAACTATATTTTACAATTACAATTTTTTACGACCAATCTTAGTAATAATATTTGGAACTGCCTATTTTCACCCCATTATTCATGGTATTGGCCATCAGCACTCTTACAGAAACTGTTGATTTGTTTTGTAAGGATACAAATATTCTGATATTTCAAAAATATAAATTGCTATCTAGCAGACAACTTAAGCCTGTAATATAATTAGTTGTTCACATTATATAAATAATGCAATGCTCAAATACATGACAGTAAATGACATTTAACGTTCTTCGTTCGTCAAAATCTCTGTTAAAATGACCTTGAAATACTAATATATACAATGTGGACGAAAAGCATTTCTAGTGCAATAATAATAGTATTAAGTCCTTATAAAAACATACTACTTTTAGAAGAGATCACATGAATGAGTTTAAAATAACTAAGTTATGTTACAAACTCTTCTGCGTCTAAAACTGGTTGATAAACATTTAAAAAACCAGTGTGGTATCTATTGTTTAAATCAATTTTTTTTCATAAGACTACTTTAAACATGACAGAATAAGAGGTACTATTATTAAAAGGAAAAAAATGTGTATAAAAGTGACAAATTGAATGAATATTCTATGGGCTTTAATCAAAATTATTCCTTGAACTTCATAATGTTTGGAGTACTAGCATAATGTACAGCCAAAAACCTTTGATTTTGTAATTCCTAAATATTGCTGCAAATTTTAAATTTTTGTTAAACTAAATTATTTTACTTTGTTTATATAGTGCCATTAACTGCAAGGCGAACATTTATGACAGACTTGTGCAATTCATATATATTTAACACTATTTTGTTAGTAAATGTTCTGAAATTTGGAATTATTTTTTATCTGAATCGAAGAGTAAACATTTGATTTTCTACATTAATTCAAATTAGAATTACTTTAACTTATTACCTTTTATAAATTTAAATTAAATTATAGAAGAATATAAACATGATTTCTTTCAAAAAACAAAAGTTTTAATTAGTTTCAATTACTTTTTTTAAGTTTTTAAATTAAAGTTTCTCACGCGTTTAATTAATACAGCTATATTATTATTAATTCAAATTTATAAGTAACTATATTACTTTTTTATTGAAACTTCGGTAAAAATTTCTTTAATATTCTGTCATAGATAACCTGATTTTAACACGAAATAGTATCTTGCAAATAATAATAAAAATACAAAATAACCATTCCGGTATTAGCAAAAAGTTACTTCCAACTGTGTCCTTGTAAATGAAATAAACAAGTCCCGTTAAAAAAAAACTATATCATGCAACTTACTCATTAATACCAATGTGGTAACTACTATTTAAGATATTTTAAGGACAAGACCGTTATAAAATTGCGACAATGTGTGAACACTTTATAGATTAAAAGAAAAATTATCCTTTAAATTCATTGGTGTTACGCTCCTGATTAATGACTGTGACATGTGAGATTAAGCACTAAGCCCCCACGGCGTGTGACAGAAACCTTTTGTGGCTGTGGTACTTAAGTATTTGTTACAGAGTTTAAATTTCTGTTTACCTTAGATATTTTATTATGTTGCCAAGCATAACAATATTAGGTACCATGCCTGTATTTGATAGTCATTAGAATAATTCTTAGATTTTTAATATTTGAAAATTAAAATATTTTAATTGTTCGAAAATATTTTAAAACTAGTTAAGACTTAATTGTTACTTTATTTAAATAATATAAATTTGGTTCCCTTAGAAGATAACTTTGTTTAATTTGAATCTCCATTATATTAATTCAGTTAATTATATGTAAACTATACATCTCAATATATTTTAAATAGCGTAAATATTTTCAACTAAAATATTTATTCTTAAATATTAGTATAAATGCATTTTTATGAATACTTATTAAATATCTTGAAGTTAAAATGTAAGAATACATAAGTGTCAAAGTAAGTAAAATTTATCATTTTGTTTGTTTGTGGCTAATCCTCAATGTCCTGCAGTGCGGGATGGACATCCCATGAGTGATTTACTCGTGGAAGGAGGGAAATGGGGCAGTTCTGTTGTTATGGAGCAGCCGTAGGTAGAAGTCTGACTTTTGCTCCGTGACGCTCTTACAGTCATATGACACCGGGACCTACGGCTTAAAGTGGATTCCGAACCACTATTAACATCCATGGCACCGCCGGGACTAGAACACGAAACCTGTGGTACCGAGCGCCACTCGACCATTCAGGCCCTATTTATCATTTTAATAAAATTTATCACTCTATTATGATTATTAATATAAATTAAGATCATTGTTTATGATTATTAAACATATATTATGTATTAGGATGTATATTTTAGATTGATAAAATCTATGTAATAATAGAATGCATAAATAAGTGAAACATATTAACAAAATTGATACTTGTTTTAAATATATCGTTAGCTTCAATAGATTTAAAATATCAATTCTACTTAAAATTTTAAATTTTAAATTAATGAATACCTATTAAGAAGCTAAAATATATGAATAAATAAGTATCGATGTAAGTAAATTTATCATTTTAATAACATTTATCATTTTATTATCATCATTAACATAAATGAACATCATTGTTTATAGTTATTAAACATATATTATATTATGCATAATGATGTATAATTTATACTTATAAAATATATCCATAATAGAAATCATAAATAAGGGATGTTATTAACAAAATTGATAATTATTTTAAATATATCGTAAGCTTCATTAGATTTAAAATTTCTTATGTGCAATTAATACTTACTTAACTTATGCAAATTTCCATAAATTATATTTTGCGCATTTTATTTTAAATTTTTATATTTAATATTTTTCATTTAAGTTAAACTGCACATGGAATGCTGCTTCAACTAGATTTTTGAAAAAAATAAATCCATGAGCGTTTTTAAGAAACGTCTTAAAAAGATACTTTTTATGCTTTTTTACACTAATGCATTTTTCACAAAAAAAGGTCTGCATTTAAATAAGAATGCTTCAAAGAATTCGAAAAGAACTTTGGCACTTCTACTATCCTAATGGAAATATTTCAAAAGTAAAATGCTGCTTTCAAATTTTAGCCAGAATGCTTCAGTGTAGAAATCTAGGTTTACATTCTGAGAGTTCTTTTTAAAATCATCAACTTCCCAATAACGCTATCCTTAATGCATTTTCCAACTTTTATTATTATTTTTTATCTATGTTTTGTAAATATACATTCCATACAGACTCAACTTAACAGGGACTATATATATTTTTTTAAATATCACGGAATATAGTCTTGCATAATATGAATCTGAGCATAATTAATCTTAAAAATGAATAAAGTAATGGAATAATGTATAGTTACAAAGGTCTGCTATGAATGACATATTCTTTTGAATACATAATTTATCCAGATAAATCATTTATTAATGTGGCAATCTATTCTAACCCATATTATATGTAAACTATATCCGCCAGATCAAAATAAACTAATGTGTACTTATTTTAACATTTTCAGTGTAGAAATCTAGATTTACATTCTGCAAGTTCTTTTTAAAATCATAAACTACCCAATAACGTTATCATTAATGCATTTTTTAACTTTTATTATTATTTTTATCTATTTTTTTTGTAAATATACATTCAAAATAGACTCCACAGGGAATATCTTTAAATATATCATGGAATTTCAATATATTCTTACATAATAGGAATGTGAGCATAATTAATCTGATACTTAAAATTAAATAAAATAATGGAATAATATTTAGTTTTATAAAGTTCTACTATAAATAAAAGTTTCTTTTGAATACAGAATCTAAGCAAAGAAAGAGAAGCGAAATAATATGGCCATATTAATCTAAGATATATTAATTTGACAATCTATTTTCGCACATATTCAATATTATATACAAACTATATCCATCAAATCAAAAATAAAAAGAAATGTTCCCTTTTTAACATATTTAATTTAAATTTTATAATTATTATTTTATCGTATTATATCATTTCATTATTTCTATTGCAATATTAAAATTATTCCACTGGGTAAATAGAAAATTGTTTCTAATTTTATAAAAGATTTTTCTAGTTAAAAAGATGTTGACTTTTATAAATATTAATGATAATGTTTCTATACTTCCGAATAGATAAATATGCGATTATTGATAATTAAAATATAGATAAAATTGGAAAATTATATAGTCCAAATTTATCCTTCAGATATTGAAGTCACACAAAATATAAAATTTTCTTTGGAAATTTAATTAAAACATTAAGAATTATGATCCACTTTTTTAACAGCATTTTTGTTGCAGACTTTTATACATCTATTAAATATGATAGATGAACTTGAATAAGCATTTTTTTAATTGCATTTTTGGATACCTTTAAGCCTTTTAGCCAGATAATATAAAGCTGAAGATGTAAATAAATCATTTATAAGACATGAAAGACTAAAACATTACAGAATCTAAAAATAAAATATGACATATAAATGAAATTTATTGAATAAATATTTAAATATCTGTCAGATTATTATTTACAAAAAGGATATGAACACTGATTTGTTTTGAACAATAAAATGAAGCGATAGAAAGAAAGAAAAATCTAAATAATAGTAACACTTCATATATGTGATTCATTTATTTATTTCATGATGTTAATTAACAAACAAAATCGTTATGATCTGAAAAAAAAATTAGTTTAGAAGTTAAACATAATTTAGTGGTACATTTTGTCTATTTCAGAAGTAGTATTTCGAATTTAAGTACAACTAGTTTCCTGTACAGTAACGTTAAAGACGTATAGTTTAATTGAATATGTGGAATTTCAAAGTTATATGAGATATTCAATCTTTCCTTTAATTTCAAAAATAAATAATTGTACGGAATTAATATTAAGGAAATAAAATATTAATTTTGGTTATCACTACATATGTTCACATCTATAAATTCTTTAAGTTGTAATTTAAAAAAAATTATATGTATAACTTGTTGTAAGATAAAATAATTTGAATTGATAAAAATAAAAAGTGCGAATAAGTACAAAACTGAATTCAAAGTATAACCGAATATCTAGATTATTTTTGACATTGAACAAATTTAATTTTATTAGATGGGAAAAAGGACACTTTCACTAACTGATTTATCTTATATTTAATAATAGATACAAACAAAAATTTTGCAAGTTTGGTCTTTAAGATATTTAATCCATTTTAGGATATTTACTAACAGGAAATAGAATACAATGATGCAATTATCGAAAAATAAAAATTCAACAAAAAAATAATAAAAATTCATCAATAACTTTAAGCAATTGAAGTAGTTTTGATTAAATTATATCACGTTTTATTTATTTATTTTTTCTAATGAAATTGATTTAAAATTATGTTGTATACAATGAATAAAAATATTACATTAAAATAAATCTTATGGATTTTAATAATGTTATACAGTTTGAAAAACATGATAAATATTTACTTTTTAAATTGAAAAATATTAAAACAGAAAAAATGGTAATCAATTAAATAAATAAAATGAAATATTTGCTATAAATTTTAAGATACATATTTAATCCCCATATTTCAATCACAAATATTTTTTTATAAAATTACATGAAGACATCATATCCGTTTATCATTTTATCCAGAATATACTAAGTAATAAAAATTAATTTTATGCTCAGTGAACAAAATTAATTTAACAGATCAAAAAAATTAATACATTTTTAACTAATTTTAAAGTCAACATAAACACTTCCTCTAAAGCTATATTAGATTTGCACAGTAACAAATAGTACTACTAACATCCAGTAGATGCAATTTATAAAAAAATAAAATAATACTACGTAATTAATGCATACACAAAATAAACATTTATAATAAAAATTATTAACCCTCAGAGGACAAAAGTCAAGATATTTTATAATTGGTGTATAAAATTCATTTCCTAAATGCTTCATTTTAATATAATAACAAGAAACATTTTAATTGTATCAAATAGATAGAACTGGAAACAAAGGAAAATTTAACACCATACTTTTCGTAAACCATAAATGCAAATATCAAACCATTTCAAAATAAAGACATTTAAAACAGAATTCCTTCAACTGAGCGATATATACATTATTTATTGAATCCAACTTCCCACGTGGATACTTTTTCTCCGGTACAATTATTTTCTTCCAAAATTTTCTTCCTGCTTAATTTGGAATTGTCATTTTCTTTCTTCTATATGCGCTCAATTTCTGCTCCCATTCCGACTGATCAGTGTGGTTAGTGAAAATCCGCAATCAATGGAGTAAAAAGAATTGAAATAAAACTAAAAAAAATCATCGCAACGAAGATATACAGAGAGTGAAAAAGAGAAAGATTTGCAGTCGAATGTGTGTATTCGCAAAAAGAAGAAAAAAGCTCTCCGAAAAATTTTGCTACAACCTAGTTTGTTGGTGAAGATGCAAGAGTTTTTGCTTTATTTCACTTTAACGTATTTCATTACAGACTATTTTTAAAATTTTTTTTCGTGATTATTTCTTCTTCTTTTTTTTTTTTTTTTTTTTTTTTTTTTTCCGTTTTTACCGATTCTTGACACCGTACGTACAGACGCAACTCAATAAAGTATTTCATTTCTGGAGCATTTCATTCAGATAAAAAGGAAAGAAATCTTTTATTAACTGTAAATAATGAATTAATGTTTTATTTTTAGTGTGAAAAGTTTTAGAAAAAAATTCTTTTTTTTTTTTTTTAGTTTATTCTTTCTTCTTTAGTGTGAATGTATTGATTTTTTGAATAGCGTTTTTCATTTTCGATAGTTCTTTTTAAATCAGTTTCATTTCATCTTAAACATTCTTTAATTGTTTTAAATATTCTTTATTGGGTAATTTACTATAAGGAAATAATATATATTGATGCAGTTATGGAAATATACAAATACAAGTTATATAGTCAGAATTCCTCAATAAGTAATTGAGTAAATTTGAGTAAATTATAATTATATATTTACTTTATTTATTTATTTTAATAAAATTGATTTAAAACAATATTGTGTCGATGAATAAAAAAAAAATATTTCAAGCAGAAATAATTTTTATAACACTACATAATGACATTTCATATGAGTTAATTATTTTATTCAGAATGCACTAAGTAATAAAATGTAATTACTCGCTGTGTAAACAAAAATAATTTAACATAACAAAAAAATGAATATATTTTACCTAACATTAAATTCCGGATAAATATTTCTTCTAAAGTTATATTAGATTTATATAGTAATAACAGACAGAGGATGCATTTTATGAAAACAAAGATACTCCAAAATCAAGGCAAACACAAAATAATCATTCATAATAAAAATTATTTCCCGTCAGGGGACAAAAGTCCAGATATTTTATAATTGGTATATAAAATTCATTTTCGAAATCCTTCGTTTTAATATATTTAGATGAAAAAATTTAATTATATCAAATAGATAGAATTCGAAACAAAACAAAAGAAAATTTTACACTATACTTTTCGTAAGCCATAAATGCAAATATCAATCCATTTCAAAATAAAGAAATTGAAAACAGAATTCCTTCAATTGACTGATATATATATAATATTTATTGAATCCAACTTGTTCCCAGGTGGTTTCTTTTCCTCCGGTTCAATTATTTTCTTCCAAAATGTTCTTCTTTATTTGGAATTCTCATTTTTTTTCTATATGGGCTCAAATTCTGCTCTCATTCCGACTGATCAGCGTGGTTAGTGAAAATCCGCAAACAATGCACTAAAAAGCATTGAAATAAAACTAAAAAAAAATCATCGCAACGAATATATACAGCGAGTGAAAAAGAGAAAAATTTGCAGTCGAATGTGTGTATTTGCAAAAAGAAGAAAAAAAAGGTCTTCGGAAAAAAGCTGCTACAACCTAGTTTGCTGGTGAAGCTGTATGAGATTTTGCTTTATTTCACTTTAACTTATTTCATTACGGACTTTTTTTTAGATTTTTTTCCTGATTATTTATTTTAATTTTTTCGTTTTTACTGATTCTCGACCCCCCAGTCACGTACAGACGCAACTCAATAAAGTATTTCATTTCTGGAGCATTTCATTCAGATAAAAAGGAAAAAAATCTTTTATTAACTGTAAATCATGAATTAATTCTTTATTTT
Source organism: Caerostris darwini (assembly GCA_021605075.1). Taxonomy (NCBI): domain Eukaryota; kingdom Metazoa; phylum Arthropoda; class Arachnida; order Araneae; family Araneidae; genus Caerostris; species Caerostris darwini. Next base: position 129,070 of record BPLQ01015482.1, read on the forward strand.
TGGTGTGAAAAGCTTAAGAAAAAAATATTTCTTTTCTTTTTCCTTAGTATGAATTTATTGATCTTTTGAATAATGTTTTTTATTTTCGATAGCTCCTTTTAATTTCGTTTCATTTTCTTTTAAATATTCTTTAATTACGTTTTTTTTTTTTTTTTTTTTTTGATTTTTGTAAAAAATATCTTACTTACAAACGATTTAAATTCAAATTAGTTCAAAAATATGTTAAATCATTTAAACAAAATTTAATATTTTCCAATTTTTAATTTATATGTATGCATAAAACTCTAATATATAATATATAATTTTGATTGTTTATAATTATATATGATTTTACTTTAAATGCTGTAATAATCTCGATTTCGTAAAATATAATCAAAACGTCACATATAAATTAATATAAAGCAATAATATAGAAAAATTTAAAGTGTTTATTACTGCATATTAGTAGTAAATTATATGAATATACTATCTATGAAAATATTAAAATGCCGTCGTTTAAGTATTTCAAATTATTCTGGTTGTTCCATGCTTTCATTTTAATATAATTAGAAGTAAAAATTTATTTGTGTCAGCTAGATAGAATTCGGCATAAAAGAATATTTAACACCACACTTGACCATAAACCATAAATGCAAATATCAAACCATTTCAAAATAAAGAAATTTGAAACAGAATTTCTTTAGCAGAGCGATATATATATATATATATATATTATTTATTGAATCCAACTTCATCCCAGGTGGATTCTTTTTCTCCGGTTCAATTATTTTCTTCCAAAAATTTCTTCCTTCTTAATTTGGAATTCTAATTTTTTTTTCTATATGTGCTCAATTTCTACTCTCATTCGGACTAATTAGTGTGGCTAGTGAAAATCCACAATCAATGGTGTGAAAAATCATTGAAATAAAACTAAAAAAGTTATCGCAACGAGGATATATATAGAGTGAAAAAGAGAAAGATTTGCAGTCGAATGTGTGTATTTGCAAAAAGAAGAAAAAAAGATTCTTTGGAAAAAGGCTGCTACAACCAAAGTTGTTGGTGAAGCTGCGTTAAGTTTTTGCTTTAATTCTCTTTAAATTATTTCATTACAGATTTATTTTTCCCATTTTTTTCTTGATTATTATTATTATTTTTTTTTCATGTTTACTGATTCTCTACCCCCAGTCACGTACAGACGCAACTCAATAAAGCATTTCATTTCTGGTGCATTTCATTCAGATAAAAAGGAAAGAAATCTTTTATTAACTGTAAATAATGAATTAATGTTTTATTTTTGGTGTGAAAAGTTTTAGAAAAAAAAATTCTTTTTTTTAGTTTTTTCTTTCTCTTCTTTAGCGTTAATTTATTGATTTTTTTGAATAGCATTTTTCATTTCCGATAGCTTCTTTTAATTTAGTTTCATTTCTAGTTAAATGTTCTTTAATTAGTTTTTTTTTGTTGATTGTAAAAAAATTCTCATTTGCAAAACGATTTATATTCAAATTACTGGTAAAATATATTAATTAAATCATTTATGAGCAATCTAATATTTCCAAATTTTTAATTTATATGTACGCATAAAATTCTAATAATTCATTTATTTTACTGACTATTTAAAATTCTAAATGATTTTACTTTTAATGCTGTAATAAATACGATTTTGTAAAAAAAAATCAAAACTTCACAGATAAATTTATCTAAAGCAATATTATAGTTACAAATTTGCGTGAAAGTTTTGGAAAAAATATTTCTTCTTTAGTTTTTTTTTTACTTTGGTGTGAATTTATTGGTTTTTTGAATAGCGTTTTTCATCTTCGATAGTTCCTTTTAATTTAGTTTCATTTCATTTTAAATATTCTTTAATTGATTTTTTAATATTCTTTAATCTGTAATTTAATATAAAAGATTAATATATATTTATCGAAATTAAAAAAATACTAAAAAAAAATAGTCAAAATTCATCAATAACTTTTATGTAATTGAAGTAATTCTGATTAAATTATATCACATATTTATTTATTTTTTATAATAAAATTGATTTAAAAAAATGATGTGTCGATAGATAAACAATATTCATTGGGATTACTCTTATTGTTATTAATAACTTGTTCAGTTTTAAAAATATTATTTATATTTACCTTGTAAATAGAAAAATAGTAAAACAGAAAAAAAAAAAAAAAAAAAAAAATAAATAAAATTGCATTTTTTCTATAAATATAACGCTATACATTTAATCCGTATATTTCAATCATCAAATACTTTTTTAAAACATTACAAAAAGGTATTTTTTATTAGTTCATCATTTTATTCAGAATAGACTAAGTATTAAAATTTAACCATGCTCTCTGTAAACAAAATTAATTTCACATAATAGAAAAATGAATACACTGTGTGAAAAAAGTAGAAGGACAGTAATTTTTTTGTACAATATGCTTTTATTTTACTGCTTTTGATCTGATTTTCATAGAGAGTTGTTTTGTTAGAGTTTTAATTTACGTTAAGTGAAAGTTAAATGAGATTTTTTTATTTACCATCATTTTAACTTAGGAATGCAATACTTAATAACTTTGGGTGTGTGAAAAAAGTAGAAGGACACATCCAAAAAATCTATTTAGAAGCTGTTGGAAAGTTTATAGGTGAGTGTTTTTTTTCTCTTTTAATTCCTTTTTAACAAGAATAAAATATTTAGCTAGAAATTCATAGTTTTTATTGGTTTTAGGATGCCCAGAGGAATACCCTTAAGTAAGTTTCAGAAGGGCCAAATAGTTGCCTATAAAAATGAAGGCAAAGGTGTGAGAGAGATTGCACGGCAGCTACAAATCAGTCCTAATACTGTTTCGAACTTCATAAGAAACCCTGAAAGTGACAGAGGAAAAAAGAAGACAGGAAGACCAAAAAAACTCACCCAACGTGATCAACGAAAAATCATTCGTGAACTCAAAAAGACTGGTGAAAATGTCGGCAAGGCACAATTTCAATCAAGAATTACACATGTAACCAAAAGAACTGTCTATAACTGCATAAAACGCTCAAAAAAGTTCGTCTTCAAAAAACGAATGCACCATCCGAAGTGGAATGAAGGACACACGAAGAACCGACTGCAGTGGGCTAAAGACCACATGTCCTGGAGCTCAGAATGGACCTCAGTTATATTTTCCGATGAGAAAAAATTCAATTTGGATGGTCCAGCTGGTTATCAGTACTATTGACACTGTCTTGGTATTGAAGAAGAAACTTATTCTACTCGACAGATGGGAGGAGGTGGTTTAATGGTATGGTTAGCAGTTGGCTATGGAGGCAGGACAAGTTTAGTCTTTCTAAATGGTAGACAGAACCATACAGACTACATCCAGACTCTAAACTCAAATCTTCTCCCGTATGGCACTGAGTTAGAAGGAGATGACTGGATTTTTCAGCAAGATGGAGCCTCATTTCACACTGCAAATGGTGTTAAAGATTGGTTTGCAGCAAACAATGTTCAATTTTTACATTGGCCTGCTAAAAGTCCTTATCTCGACATTGTAGAGAACATATGGGCAATGATTGTATGTCGTGTTTACAAGGGCGGAATGCAGTTTAAATCTGTAGCTGAGATGCAGAAATCATTAAACTTTGTATGGGACAATTTTTGCCAAACAAAAATTCAATCTTTATACAGTTCGATGCCAAATAGGATCTTCGAAGTAATTCGACCCAACAGGAAAAGAATTCCATATTAATTTATATAGTACACCTCTTTTTTAGAAGTGTCCTTCTACTTTTTTCACTGATCATGAGATCGTCAAAACCAATTTTTTTATTAAGTATACATTTTTTTTAATTGCATACTTTTTTGTTTTGTCTAGATACAGGTATCTGCATGTAAAAACGTTGTGAATAAATTAATTGTTTAAAAAATGTGTCATTATTCACTTATTAAAAATAATCTAATGTTCTTCTACTTTTTTCCCGCAGTGTATATATTTTACCTAATATTGAAATCGAGACAAATATTGCTTTTAAAGCTATATTAGATTGATACAGTAGCAAATAACACTACTAACATCTAGTGAATTTATTTCATAAAAAATAAAATATTACTTCATAATTAATGCACACACAAAATAAACGTTCATAATAAAAATTACTTAAACTCAGAGTACAAAAGTCAAGATATTTTATAATTGGTCTATGAAATTCATTTCCGAAATACTTAGTTTTAATGAAATTACAAGAAAACATTTAATTGCATCAAATAAGATAAAATTCGAAAAAAAAAGAAAATTTAACACCACACTTTTCGTAAACCATAAATGCAAATATCAAACCATTTCAAAATAAAGAAATTGAAAACAGAATTTCTCCAACTGAGCGATATATATATATATTATTTATTGAATCCAACTTGTTCCCAGGTGAATTCTTTTTCTCCGCTTCAATTATTTTCCTCCAAAATCCTCTTCCCTCTTAATTTGGAATTGTTAGTTTTTTTTCTATATGTGCTCAATTTCAGCTCACATTCCGACTGATCAGTGTGGTTAGTGAAAATCTGCAATCAATGGAGTAAAAAGCATTGAAATAAAACTAAAAAAAGTCATCGCAACGAAGATATACAGAGAGTGAAAAAGAGAAAGATTTGCAGTCGAATGTGTGTATTTGCAAAAAGAAGGGAAAAAAATAAGGTCTTTGGAAAAAGCTGCTACAACCTAGTTTGTTGGTGAAGCTGAGGAAGTTTTTACTTTATTTCACTTTATCTTATTTCATTACAGACTTTTTTTAGACTTTTTTCGTGATTATTATTTTTTTTTTTTTCGTTTTTATCGATTCTCGACCCCCAGTCACGTAGATACGAGATTAATGAAGTATTGCATTTCTGGAGCATTTCATTCAGATAAAAAGGAAAGAAATCTTTTATTAACCGTAAATAATGAATTATACTTTTATTTGCGGTGTGAAAAGTTTTAGAAAAACTGTTCCTTTAGTGTGAATTTATTGTTTTTTTGAATAGCGTTTTTTTTAAATTTTGGATAGCTGCTTTTAATTCAGGTTATTTTCATCTTAAATATTCTTTAATCAGTAATTTACAATAAGGAAATACTATATATTGATGCAATGACGGAAATATAAAAATACAATACTTCTAAGTAATTGAAGAAATTTTGATTAAATTATATCAAGATTTGTTTATTTATTTCATAAAATAAAATTGATTTAAAATAATATTGAATCGATGAATTAAAAATAGTCATTGAAAATCTTATTGATGTTAATAATGTTGTTCAACTTTAAAAATATGATAATTAATTAATTTTAATTTGAAAAATATTAAAACGGAAGAAAATGCCGATCAATTAAGTAAATAAGATCAAATAAGTTCTGTAAGTTTAAAGATATATATTTTATCCCTATATTTCAAGCACAAATACTGTTTTTTAACATTACATGAAGACATTCTATGTTAGTAAATCCTTTTATACATAAATTAAAATTTAATCAAGTTCTCTGTAAACAAAATTAATTTAAGAAAACAAAAAAAAAATGAATATATTTTTAACTAGTATTAAAGTCAGGATAAATATTTCTTTTAAAGATATATTACAATTATACAGTAACAAATACTACTACTAACATACAGGGGATGCATTTTATAAAAAAAAAATAATAATACTTTATAATTAATTCATACACAATATAAACACTCGTAATAAAAATAAATTTTTCCTCAGAGCACAAAAATCAAAATATTTTTTAATTGGTATATAAAATTCATTTCCGAAGTACTTCGTTTTTTTTATAATTACAAGAAAAATTTAATTGTATCAAATAGATATAATTCGAAACAAAAGAAAATGTAACACTACATTTTTCGTAAATACAAATATCAAACCATTTCAAGATAAAAAAATTTGAAACAGAATTCCTTCAACTGAGCGATATATATATATTATTTATTGAATCCAACATCTTCCAACATCAATCCTAGGTGGATTCTTTTTCTCCAGTTCAATTATTTTCTTCCAACAATTTCTTCATTCTTAATTTGGAATTCTCATTTATTTTTTCTATATGTACTCAATTTCTGCTCTCATTCAGATTGATCAGTGGGGTTAGTGAAAATCCACAATCAATGGAGTAAAAAGCATTGAAATAAAACTAAAAAAAGTCATCGCAACGAAGATATACAGAGAGTGAAAAAGAGAAAGGTTTGCAGTCGAATGTGTGTATTTGCAAAAAAGAAGAAAAAAAGATCTTTGGAAAAAAGCTGCTACAATCTAGTTTGTTGGTGAAGCTTCTTGAGTTTTTGCTTTATTTCACTTTAACTTATTTCATTACAGACTTTTTTCTTGATTATTATAATTTTTTTTTTCGTTTTTACCGATTCTCGACCCCCAGTCACGTACAGACGCAACTCAATAAAGTATTTCATGTCTGGAGCATTTCATTCAGATAAAAAGGAAAGAAATCTTTTATTAACTGTAAATAATGAATTAATGTTTTATTTTTGGTGTGAAAAGTTTTAGAAAAAAAAATTATTTTTATTTTAGTTTTTCTTTCTTTATTAGTGAGAATTTATTGATTTTTCGAATAACGTTTTTCATTTTCGATTGTTTCTTTTAATTTAGTTTTATTTCTTCTTAATTATTCTTTAATAAGGTTATGTTTTGTTCTTTGTAAAATAAGTCTGATTTGCAAAACGAGTTAAATTCAAATTAGTCGTAAAATATATTAATTAAACCATTTATCCGCAATTTAATATTTCCATTTTTCTAATTTATATGTATGCATAAAATTCTAATATATAATTTATTTTTATGAATATTTAAAATTATAAAGGATTTTATATATATTGCTGTAATAATCACGATTTCGTAAAATATAATCAAACTTCACAGATAAATTAATATAAAGCAATATTATAGTAACAAATTTAAAATCTATGTTATTGTATATTAGTAGTAAATTATTTGATTATATTATCTATGAAAATATTAAAATACCGTCGTTTATAAGTGTTTCACGTTATTCTGTTTGTTCCATGTGTTCGTTTTAATATAATTTAATATTTCTTCTTTAGTGTGAATTTATTGATTTTCTGAATAACGTTTTTCATTTTCGATAGTTATTTTTAATTTAGTTTCATTTCCACTTAAATATTCTTTAGTTTTTTTCATTTACTTTTTATTTTATTTGTAAAAAATATCTTATTTGCAAAACGATTTAAATTCAAATTACTGCCAAAATTTTATTAATTAAACTATTCGTGCGCAATTTAATATTTCCAAATTTTTAATTTATATGTATTCATGAAATTCTAATAAATTATTCATTTTTCTGATTGTTTAAAATTATAAGCGATTTTACTTTTAATGCTGTAATAATCATGATTTCTAAAACATAATCAAAACTTCATATGTTAAATAATCCATAGCAACATTAGAGTTAATGAGCCTGAAGACCGAGTGTGTGGTGCTCTGTCGTTCTGTGCCACATGTTTCGGGTTCGAGTACCGGCTGTCCATGGATATTTCGGTAATTTGGAATCCACTTTAAAACCATTCTTATATGAATGTAGAGTGTAGGGGTGACAACCCTACACCGTAAAATGAAAACCTATTTTGTCAGGAAATTTGGCAGTAGGCAAACGTCTTTGGTCTGCTATGGGGAATCCACTATACATATTAATGCAATTTTGGAAAAATAAAAATACAAAAAAATTGTCAAAATTCATCAATAACTTTAAATATTTGATGTAATTTTGATTAAATTATATCAAATTATATTTATTTATTTAGTTTTTCTAATAAAGTTAATTTAAAATAATATTGCATCCACTGAATTAAAAATGATTCATTCAATTTAATCTTATTGATACCAATTGTTTAGTTTTAATATATGATAAATATTAATCTCCTAAATTGAAAAATATTAAAACCGAAAATCACTGTAATCAACTAGATAAATAAAATTCAATAGTTGCTATAAATTTAGATATATATTCAATCCATATATTTCAAGCACAAATACATTTTTATAGCATAAAGACATCATATAAGTTTATCATTTTATTCAGAATATACCAAGTATTAAAATTTAATCATGTTCTCTGTAAACAAAACTAATTTAATAAACAGAAAAATGAATATATTTTTCACTAATACTAAAGTGGTGATAAATATTTCTTCTAAAACTATATTAAAGCTATATTAGATTTATAGAATAACAAATAATACTACTAACATCTAGTAGATGCATTAAAAAAAATATTAAAAAAAAAAAAAACTTCATAATTAATGCATACACTAAATAAATATTCGTAATAAAAATTATTTACCCTCAGTGGACAAAAGTCACGATATTTTATAATTGGTATATAAAATTCATTTCCGAAATACTTCATTTTAATATAATTACAAGAAAAAAATTAATTTTATCAAATAAATAGAATTCATAACAAAAGAACTTTTAACACCTTACTTTTCGTAAACCATAAATGCAAATATTAAACCATTTCAAAATAAAGAATTTGAAAACAGAATTCCTTCAACTGAGCGATATTTATATTATTTATTGAATCCAACATCTTCCAACTTCGTCTCAGGAGGATTCTTTTTTCTCCGGTTCAATTATTTTCTTCCTTCTTAATTTGGAATTCTCATTTTTTTTTTTCTATATGCGTTCAATTTCTGCTCTCATTCCGACTGATCAGCGTGGTTAGTGAAAATCCGCAATCAATGGAGTAAAAAGCATTGAAATAAAACTAAAAAAAAGTCATCGCAGCGAAGATATACAAAGAGTGAAAAAGAGAAAGATTTGCAGTCGTATGTGTGTATTTGCAAAAAGAAGGACAAAAAAAAAATATCTTTGGAAAAAAGCTGCTACAATCTAGTTTGTTGGTGAAGCTGCGTACGTTTTTGCTTTATTTCACTTTAACTTATTTCATTACATACTTTTTAAAGATTTTTTTCGTGATTATTTTTTTATTTTTTCGTTTTTACGGATTCTCGACCCACAGTCACGTACGGAGGCAACTCAATAAAGTATTTCATTTCTGAAGCATTTCATTCAGATAAAAAGGAAATAAGTCTTTTATTAACTGTAAATAATGAATTAGTGCTTTTTTTTTTGGTGTGAAAAGTTTTAGAAAAAAATATTAATTTTTTTAGTTTTTTTCTTTCTTTTTTTAGTGTGAATTTATTGATTTTTTGAAAAACATTTTTTCATTTTCGATAGCTCTTTTAAGTCACTTTCATTTTCTCTTAATTATTCTTTAATTTGTTTTTTTTCTTCTTCTTCGTAAAAAATGTCTTATTTGCAAAACGGTTTAAATTCAAATTATTCGTAGAATATATTAATTAAACCATTTATGCAGAATTTAACATTACCAAATTTTTAATTTATATGTATGCATAGAATTCTAATAAATCATTTATTTTTATGGTTGTTTAAAGTTATAAATGATTTTATTTTTAATGCTGTAATAATCAGGATTTTGTAAAATATAATCAAAACTTCACAGATAAATTAATATAAAGCAATATTATAGTTACAAGTTTAAAATGTTTATTATTGCATATTAGTAGAAAATTATATGAATATATTACCTATGAATATATTAAAATGCCGTCATTTAGAAGTATTCGTTATTCTGTTTGTTTTATGTTTACGTTTTATTGTTCGTTTTAGCTTTCGTTCGTCGAAATCCTCCATAAGTCGAAGTATATAGCGTCTAACTTGAAGTTTGACTTACTGCGATTCTACTGTATATTTAATCCCTATATTTCAAGTTAAAATACTTTTTTATAAAATTACATAAATACATTTCATATGAGTTTATAATTTTATACAGAATATCCTAAGTATTAAAATTTAATCTCACGATCAGCAAACACAATAAATTTAACATAACAAAAAAATGAATATATTTTTAACTAATATTTAAAGTCGGAATAAATATTTCTTCTAAAGCTATATTAGATTTATACGGTAACAAATAATACTACAGACATCCACTGGAGGCATTTTATAAAAAATAAAATAATACTTCATAATTAATGCATACACAAAATAAAATTCATAATAAAAATTATTTACCCTCAGAGGACAGGAGTCAAGATAATTTAAAATTGGTATAAAAATTAATTTCCGAAATACTTCATTTTAATATAATTACCAGACAAAATTTAATTGCATCAAATAGACAGAATTAGAAACAAAAGAAAATTTAACGCCATACATTTCCTAAACCATGAATGCAAATATCAAACCATTTCAAAATAAAGAAATTGAAAGCAGTATTTCTTCAAATGAGCGATATATATATATATTATTTATCGAATCCAACCTCTTCCAACTTGTTCCCAGGTGGATTCTTTTTCTCTGGTTCAATTATTTTCTTCCAAAATTCTCTTCCTTCTTAATTTGGAATTCTCATTTTTTTTTCTACATGTGCTCAATTTCTGCTCTCATTCCGATTGATCAGTGTGGTTAGGGAAAATCCGCAATCAATGGAGTAAAAAGCATTGAAATAAAACTAAAAAAGTCATCACAACGAAGATATACACAGAGTGAAAAAGAAAAAGATTTGCAGTCGAATGTGTGTATTTGCAAAAAGAAGAAAAAAAGATCGTTTGAAAAAAGCTGCTACAATCTAGTTTGTTGGTGAAGCTGCAAGAGTTTTTGCTTTATTTCACTTTAACTTATTTCATTACAGACTTTTTTCTTGATTATTATTTTTTTTTCGTTTTGACGGATTCTCGACCCCCAGTCACGTACTGACGCAACTCAATAAAGCATTTCATTTCTGGAGCATTTCATTCAGATAAAAAGGAAATAAATGTTTTATTAACTGTAAATAATGAATTAATGTTTTATTTTTGGTGTGAAAAGTTTAAGAAAAAAAAAATATTTCTTTCTTTTATTTTTCTGTAGTGTGAATGTATTGATTTTTTGAATAGCTTTTTTCATTTTCGATAGCTGTTTTTAATTTAGTTTCATTTCTCCTTAAATATTCTTTAAGTAGGTTTTTTGATTCTTTGTAAAAAATGTCTTATTTGCAAAACGATTTAAATTCAAATTACTGGTAAAATATATTAGTTACACCAGTTAAGCGCAATTTAATATTTCCATATATATATATATGTATATATATATTAATAAATAATTCATTTTTCTGATTATTTACACTTATAAGCGTTTTTCCAATTAATATTGTAATTTTCATGATTTCATAAAACATAATTGGAACTTTATATGCTAAATTGTATATAGCAACATTATAGTTAATGAGCCTGATTGCCGAGGGACTTGAGCTTTGGCCACTGCTTAGGGATTGTGTCCCGGCGGTACCATGGATGTTTGTAGTGTTTATGAATTTTTGTAGTTATTGATCCATTTTATACCATATATCGCCGTCTAATAGGCTGCAGAGCATAGTGGTGACAACCGTTCCTCGTAGAAAGAAAACCTATTCTGTCACAAAATCTGCCATGACGACGAGTTTCCTCCATGACATTTTGAACTTTTCGGTCTTCACTATGACACAACCCTGGATTAAGTCATCTAGATGTCCTCTCTTGGATTACCTGTTGGTAATATTTTACTGTAACAACAATTGGATTTCGTTAAAATCATTGTTCACTGTTCAATAGCAGTTACCAAATTGCTGTGCAGACACCGACTGTATACTTTGCACCCTTCTAAAACAAGCTTCCTTTACGTCATGTGTTACATATATGGTCTATTATAATGAACTCAATTATATGTCCTGATTCTTTCGGTCCATTCTGTTGCCTTTTTTCGTTGTTATGCTAACTTCTCCTCATCGCCCTAAATTTTTGAACTTCTTTAAAATCATTCAATAAGTATAATTAAATTAATTGTTTTGAATGAAAGGATAATACAGCAAATAATGCATTTTGCTCATATTTGAAAGAATACATTCATAATACATTTAAAATACTGTTAATTACATACATTTTACATAATACAATTAAAAATCTAAAATTAGATTTGAAACAAATGCAAAATATGTGAAACTCTTTTAAAAATACAATATTACTATTGAGATTAACCACATATTTAATGCATTATATCCACATTCTACAGTATGCTATTCTTTGTTTTGTGAAATGGTTATGATAACTTCCAAAGCAATAGAAAATATTTCAACAAGCAAGGGAAATTTATAAATTCTAAAATAGAAATACCAACATATTAATGCGTGGAGTTAAAATATTCACAGACACCAGTACAAATTTTGAGTTGCAGTTTTATATAAGATAAATAAATTAACTGCAAAATTATAAGGCGGAAGAATTTTATGAATTTTCTAATTTCATTTCATAATGAATAGAATATAAAAATATCAATTAAATAACCGTATTTAAAGTTATATATAATTCAGTAAGTATATATATATATAAATATTAATGTTGAATGTATTTCTATATTTTCTATATTTTAACTGAATATAAATTTAGTTGAGTCAACATATCCTACATATGTGCACATTTTTGTACATTATATATATAATTAAACATTAAAAAAATTTTGCTACCTAAATATATTTGCAAAAAAAAAAAAAAAAAAAAATGAATTAGTCATACATTATGGGTATTATTCATATTTTATTAAATTAATAAATATTAATAATAATAATAATATATTGTTATAAAATACACTCATGTCCATAAATTAAGGATAATTCAGAATCACACAGAAATTGAACTCTAAAATAAAAATTTCACCTGTAGAATTATCACACACATCTTGAAGAAGAATATGCAAATTACAGGAAACCGCCAGATGGCGCGGATAGTACGTCACAATGACGAGAGTGTAAGAGAGGGGTATATAAGGAATGGTTGCAAAGAAGTAAAATTGTTCACAAGCGCTTTAAAAGCCTTTCAGTGCAATAACCGCATAGTTATGGCACAAAGGAAGCATTTGGATGATTTTTTACGTGGTAGAATTATCGGACGACAGGAATGTGGACGTACCCAGCTGGAAGTATCCGAGGAACTTGCAATAGCCCAGATTGTCATCTCCAGGCTTTGGCAGCGATTCCAAGAGGATAGTAATGTGAGTAGATGTTACAGCACAGGTAGCCCCCGAGTTACAACGCCGAATGAGGACCGGTATTTAGCAGTTACTGCCAAAAGAAACAGACGGAGCACAGCATCAGACCTGTCTCGACAGCTCTCTTCAGCTACCGGTACGACAGTTTCAAGGCAGACCGTGTACAGACGCTTAGGGCACATTGGTCTATATGCTCGTAGGCCTGTCAGATGTGTTCCACTTACCGCAACTCACTGTCGCCTGCGATTAACATGGAGTAGAGAGCATGCATTGTGGACACCGCAACAGTGGTCTGGTGTGATGTTTCCCGACGAGTCCAGGTTTAGTTTGCAGTCTGATTCTCGCCGGACTTTCATATGGCGAGCGCCAGGTACCCGTTACCACAAAGAGAACACCATTGAACGACACCGTTACGGTGGTGCAGGAGGGCTCGTTTGGGGAGGAATTATTCTTGGTTCCAGAACTGACCTGTATGTTCAGAGTGTAACGATGACAGGCCATATCTATTGGGATGTCATTCTGGAAGAACATGTACGTTTGTTTCGGGGCGCCATGGGTGCTGAATTTCTGTTTATGGATGTTAACGCCCGTCCTCACCACGCAAATATTGTAGACGAATGCCTTCAATTGGAGGATGTCACCCGTATGGATTGGCCAGCATACTCACCGGACTTGAATCCAATAGAGCATGTGTGGGATATGCTGGGTCGACGAATTGCAGCCCGTCAACCCCCTCCCACCTGTCAACCGGAACTTCGGAGGGCATCGCGTGATGAGTGGTGTAATATTCCCCAAGATCACATTGATAATTTGATACTCAGCATGCCTAGGCGTTGTAAGGCCTGTATTGCATCGTCCGGGAGACATGCTCCATATTAACCATCCTACTAACCATGTTATACTGTTTTTTGTAAATAGGTTCTTTTTTGAAATTTGCTCCAGGGAGTAAAAATCGCAATTTTTATTAATTATGTCAAACATATAGCATCTTTTTTGCTCTTTACCTTTTGTTTAATAAATAGACTTTACAAATAAGTAAAATTTGTTTTGCTTCTGTCTCTTTCTTTGCCTGAACTTCATTATCCTTAATTTATGGACATGAGTGTAATTTGTTGAAATAAATGAACTGCATATCAGAATATTGTAATGTCTAATTATAATATTTATGTAATATTCTAATGCTCTACTATAAAGTCCCAAAAACTATCATTCAGTTATTTTAAAACATTAAATATTTCATTTTAAAATTGAAAAAGAAAAGGGTCTTTTTTCTATTGAAACACACAATAAACATATAATATATATTTGTTATAAGTAAATCTTTGTGAAACATGTAAAATATACTAATCTGAAGGTGTATAATTATGCATTCACATTTAGATTAGTATATTCAAGATTGTTTAGTTTAGTACTGGCAATTCACAGTCACAATGTATAAAATAATCACACATATAGTTCTGAAATTAAAAAAAAAAAAAAAAAAAAAAAAACGCGAAAAAGGAAGAATAAAAAAATTTAAGAGCGAAAAAAATTACCAAAACCAACTCTATGCATAAAAAAATAAATGTTATAAAATTATATTATAAGTAAATCTTGTCAATACACAGTAAATATAAAAATCTAAAGATGTATAATTATGTGATAAAATGGATGAATTCTCAATACAATATCTTAAATAATCACACATGTATCTCTGAAATTTTTGCACATTCAAATAAGAAGAAATAATAAAGCATATTTTAGAAGCCTTTTGTATACAAGTATAATACTTTAAGTATAGCACAAGTTAAACCGGGTATAACAAGTAAAGCACATTAGTAACCAAGTATATCTGATATACACAGTATTGAGAATTTCCCCTACCAATTCTTTTTTTTTTTACTTCCTTGCTGAGACCAGGTTTTTCCAAAAGATAATGAGAATGTTTTAGTATAGGTTTTAGCTCTCAGTAGCAATTTTTATTTCTGCATCGAAAGAAAGGAGAGATTGTGGTAAAGAAGGGAAAAAAAGGAAAAAGAAGATAAAAAGCGAAAGAATTTATCAAAACAACTCTAAGCATAAAAAATTAAATGATGTAAAATTATATTATAAGTAAATCTTGGAAATGCACATTAAATATAGTAATCTAAAGGTGTATAATTATGTGTTAAATGAATCAATTCTCAATTAAAATATCTTAAATAATCACACATTCATCTCTGAAATTTTCAGCACATTGAAACAAAAAGAAATAATAAAACATATTTTAGAAGCCTTTAATATGCATTCCAAGTATAACACCAGTAAAACTGGTACACGCAGTATCGAGAATTTCCCCTACCGATTCTTTGTTTTTTACTTGCTTGCTGAGACCAGGTTTTTCCAAAAGATAATGATAATGTTTTAGTACAGTTTTTAGCTCTCAGTAGCAATTCTTATTTGCAAGCCTTCCACTTCAAAAGAAAGGAGATATTGTAGTAAAGAAATGCAAAACAGGAAATAATTTATGAAAACAACTCTAACATAAAGAAAATAAATGTTATGGAAGTATATTATTATAAGTAAACCTTTGCGATACACATTATTAGATTTTATGTGGTAAATTCTAAAGCTGTATAATTAAGTGTTAAATGAATCAATTCTCATTTAAAATATCTTAAATAATCACACATTTATCTCCGAAATTTTCAGCACATTCAAACAAACAGAAATAATAAAGCATAATTTAGTAGCCTTTAATATAACACGTCTAGTATAACATCAATATAACTGATATACACAGTATCTTGAATTTCACCTACCTATTCTTTATCAAAACAATTCTAAGCATACAAGAATAAATGTTATAAAATTATATAAATCTTGGCAATATACATTAAATATATTAATCTAAAGGTGCATAATTAATTATGTGATAAATTGAATTCATTCGCAATCACAATTTCTTGAATAATCACACATTTAGTTGTGAAATCGTCAGCACATTCAAACAAAAATATTTAATAAAGCATATTTTAGAAGTCGTATTATACAGGCCAAGTATACGTCTTTTAAACTGATACACACAGTATCGATAATTTCACCTACCAATTCTTTCTTTTTTTTACTTCCTTGCTGAGACCAGGTTTTCCCAAAAGATAATGAGAATGTTTTAGTACAGTTTTTAGCTCTCAGTAGCAATTTTTATTTGCAAGCCTTCCGCATCGAAAGAAAAGGGAGAGTGTGGTAAAGAAATGAAAAAGAAAAAAAAAAGAAAGAAAAAAGAAGATAAAAAGAGAAAGAACTCCGACTTCTCGAAACCTGGAGGTAAATAGAGTAAATGTTTCCCAAAATAGAATTCTGCCGATAAAATGCCAGGGATGGAGACGTTTCCAAAATGCAGAAAATATGTTCCGGTTTAGCTAATGGAAGGTGGGGAGATATATATCGAAAAAGAAGAAATTATGTATATATCTTAAGAAAAGCGAATAAAAAAATATAAAAAATATTATCGACTATTTTCTTTTTTTCACTAATATTTTAAAACAGCCTATAGTACATGCGTTTTTTATAACAATATAATTTATTAAATTCTATTATAACTTTATTCATTTGATTTTGTTGTTATTTTCTAAAATAAAAACTTTTATTAGCAAATTAGAACTGACGACTTTTATATTCTTACGTATAAATAGAAATATTCCTTTAGCAATAAATTTAATTAATGAATAGTAATGTACTTTTATTTTAGAATGGTTAAATAAAAACAAACACTTCATTTTTTTTTTTTATTATCAATTACCGAATTTTAGCAAATGTGCTAAAAGTATTTTGAATATGACTTATTTAATGTCAAATTTTCAAATTGATATGGGGATCAACTTTTTCTAATTTTTAGCAGGAAAAGTATTGCTTTTTTATAATTACATTATTACTGATTAAATTTATTTGGGATAAAATTGAATAAAAGTAAAATTAGATAAATTAAAACACATAGCTCCAATTAATTAATAAAATATAGATAAATAAATAATAATAAATATATATACAAATTAATATATATATATATATATGTAAGAAAAAATATTTTAGTTTAATTTATTTATTTGTAATTTTTCCCCAATTACAAACCAGGAACATTAATATCTTTCAAATAAAATATGAATATAATTTTTTTAATTTATAAATTTATTTTTTAAAATCGCAATTATGAAATATATATTACTTAGGAATTATTTACCTTAATTAATTTTATTCATATTTAAAGCAAAACAATAAATATTTTATATATATAGAAAAATGCAATCATATTTTTAATTCCAATTTGAAATATAATTCTAACTATATTTTATTATATCTAAATCTCAGTATATATTTATCCCAAGGATTTATATTTCTATGTTTCTATTTATATAACATGAAAAGGAAAACTTTCTCAAATTATTTTCAATTTTTCCTAGTACAAAAATAATGTCCAATTTACTTAATTGCATGCTGTATTATAATTTATTATTACATTTTTTTTCCATCTTGTTTATTCTTGCTTTTTATAATATAAACAATTTCTAGATTTTTTATCACTGAAAAAGAATTATAAATAAAAAAATGATACCAAAATTAGGTCGTAATTTAATAGTTAGTAAGTATTGTTTGAGAAAAGAATATGGTTGTTTTTAGATTTATATTATTTGAATTAATTTTTCTGAGTAACTTTTATATGTATGAATAAATATTTTACAGCATATGCATATATATTTCTTGATTTAAGTAGTAGTATTTTCTATGTTTGTTATACTTTTCTTTAAATATTGTAAAAATATTACTACGTATAGTTTTAAATTAATATCTACGCAATATATTTTATTAATAGCATAATTCTTTATTATTTTGTAATATTAGTATGCTCTTATGAATTGTTTTCTATTTATTTATATCATTTTACAACATTTTATAGCATTAGTAAAACTATTGAAGTATATATATAATAATTATACATACTTTATTTATTTATGTACATTTTATATTCTTATGCATTTATATGATTTAATAATGCAATATTTATAAAAAATATGTTTTGATATTTGTATTATTTATAATGGAGGGCGAACCAGGTTTTGTATATTGTTTCACTACTATAAAATTAATTCATTTATATTGAATTAAGATACTTAAGTTATTTAGCCAAGCTAGTTTATATTAAATCCAGCAACTATTAGTTTTTTATATTTATTTCCTTTGTATGAAATTTTATATTAATCAAATTTTATCATTCATAAAAAGGAACAGATATTTCGAGAAATAATACATTGTTGTCTATTTTCTATTTTTATGTCAAATGAATGGATGCTATTTAGGGAGCTATTAAATTAAATACGGTTGATCATATTTCAGGTAATAACCGGTAATCCCCAAACAATAAAAAAAAAAATTTATAAAACTGTCACACAGCCTATCTTCTTACATGGCCTTGCAATATAGGGAATCAAACCTAGCAGCCAAGTTAACTTCAAATAACCATTTTGTTTTTAGATTTCAAAATCTTATTGCATAACTCCCCGAGCTTCCTCTTCTATTGAATAAAACTTCCAAACTGAAATTAATAAATACTTGTCAATAAACAAGTATGAAGAAACTATCATTATGATGTTTATTGAATTCTCTGCGTCCATAACTTCACTTAATTTTTTTTTCTTAGCTGACCGAGACTCTTTTATAATATATGCACATCATATCTAATTTCATAAATAAAACCAATGTTTACCAATTTTTCTTTGTATTGTGAACTCGCTCTGTCTTTTATATTATTCCTAATTTTCTAAATATATCATCCTAATTTTATCGTATATTTTATGTTGTATTGTATTAATTGAATGTATTTTTACTTTTTGTTTAATACCTTAACTAATGAGAACTATCAAATATACCGCGGTAAAGATCAATGCTGGTGGTGAGATGCCATATAAAATGAAATATGATTTCTAAGTATTCTTGATTTGTAAGTTCAGTATTACATCTCAATCCTTAAGAAGATTCAATAGAGGTACCCCCTCTTCTATACGCACTTGAGTGTTCTACCGTTAAATTAAATTACAGGGGTCCTAAAATCTCACTTTGTGAAACGCCATTAACTCGGAAAGCTAGATATCATGTCCATTATGGTTTCCGATTGGCGCTTAAGTGGCACGTATTCTTCATATATATGTATGGGTATCACAACCCAGTGATATTTGACTTTACTTTGACTTCTCTTTATTTCCCTATTCTTCATCTAGATTAAAGGCCTGATCTACTTTCAACTATCTTGTTGCGATCTCATTGTCTTCATGTGATTTACATTTTTAGTGTTTATTAATTTTTTTTACACATTAATTTGCAAATTTTATTAATTATTTTCATAACTTTAAATAGCTCTTTTGAATTCATTTATTTTCGTTTTACTGATATTTCCAGTATTCTGAGCCACGTGTTTGTTGTGATAAGTGTACCGTGTTCCTCCAGAAATCATGATGACTGAATTCATTAGGATTTTTGGGTCTTGTTTGGACAACACATTTCTGTGAAGTCACTATATGATAGCATAGTGGTACATCTCCGTTTCTAGAAACATCAATCGACTGCTAGTTATTAATCATTCGTGGGTTAAGTTATTCGTGGTTCATTTTTATAGCATCTCGCTAAGGTTCAAGTTGACCTTAATGTAGAAATCCTTACAACTCAATTATTTCAGAAAGTTGGTTCTCAGTGAAGGTCTTATTATACCACAACTAAACTCGTCTTACACCATTCCTTTCCCCAATTTCGAATGACCAAAAGAAGCAAAATTGGAATGGCTCTTAAAATTTATTCGTTCCTTGATCTTACCTGCCTCGAAAAAAAAATAGACAATACAAACTTTCAAAATCCAAAAAAAGTCTACAAGCAATTGGACATGAAACCAAAAATGTAGAACATTAAATTACGTGTACCTTCTTATTAAAACAATCATATCTTCACAGGCAAGGTCATTTTTTGTGTTCAATTTTTTTTTGTCTTACCTATGAATGTTAAGCTGCGCAAAACTTTGAATTGTTGATTCTGTTTAATTTCTGAATCCGAACTTATGTTTTAGAATAAAGCTGAAATTTTGCAGGAATTTATCGTACAAGTAGTCGAACGAATTTGTATTAAAAAAGTTCGAACACATTAAAACAAAACACACAATATTAATATTTATTGGTTCTACTTTTCTAAAAATTGTGGACGCCTGATATCTGAACTATCTAGTAAGATCATACTTCCAATGTTCGTTGTTTTAATTAACATTCAACGAATGCCTGCAGAGATCCAACAATCTTGCCCAACTTTAATTAATAGTTTTATCTCTAAAAATTGCCTTTAGTATATTAATATTTTATACACAGTTTCACTTTTGGCTAAGTGCATTCTTAACAATAAAATATATTTGTTTAACACATAACAAATTGTTCGTCGCAATTTGACCAAATCTGACAGTTGTGCTATAAACACCAGCCAAACAATCAAGCTTTCTATTGGTTGATATTGTATGAAGTAATATTTTAGTAAATGGTAGAATTCCTTCATTGGTTATATTTATATATTATATGCTACTTGTTAATTACAAATGATCAAGTTGTTGTAAACAAAAATAATTTTACAATAAAATGAGATTTTATGCCATTTTCTAAATTTCTTTTTATATCAGTGTATAACAGCTTTAGAACATCATAACTACATTTTTCCAAGATAAGATTCTAACATTCTAATTTAAAAAATTTATTATTATTAATATCTAATCTGCAAGAAGGCAGTGATAAATATGGATAATACTCTTAAGCTCACGTGGTAGAAATAAATTATATTAAACTGCTTCTAAAAATATATACAAAAATATCTCTTTTATCGATAATATCAGAGGGAATAGAAGATAATGAGCAATATGTATTCAATGACAGCAACATTAACGATGAACAAAAAGCAGTAAAAACTCTGATCGGACACGTATGCATGCTCATAAAAAAACTGCTCAAAATAATTTCGATTTGAATGCCCAATGGCTATGGAGGCAAAAATGCGTTTGATTTGTAATTGCTCACGATGCAAAATCAATGATTATTAGATGCAGTACGGGAATGGCATTTTCGAAACAGGCTGGAATGAAATGGAATTTAAAATGTATTTTTATTGGTGAATGGAACCCACGAAAATGTCCAGGGGATTTGAATTCACCGATGTCGTATCGCTTTTAAGCTTTTTGGCGCAATAAATTTATGTTGTTATCTGCTTGATAGTGCGAATAAATGCTGCTCATAACAATAAAGTAGAGTTAACTGCATTAAGAGGGGATTTTGGATTCGCGAAAAATGCTGCACGAGTTGGTACGAATTTATTGCCATTACATTTAATGTTATGCATGGAGGAATTGGACGTCGTGTTTTTATTTATATTGGAAGATATTATTAATAAGCTTGTCAAACAACGCAAATAATTAATTTTAAATTGCCAAGTGGTAGTTTGTGGTTATTTTAAATTCCAAAAGGAATTTTTGATTGTGATACGTGCAACCCACAAATACTTAAATTATTTAATTATTAGTATCAAAATTGAACAAATTAATATAAAACCTAATTTATTCTTAGAAATCTATAGAATTCATGGTGTCTATAGAATTGGACGCCATGTTTTTATTTATATTAGACGATTTTATTAATAAGGTTGTCAAATAACTCAAATAATGATATTTTGTATTCTCAAGTACTATTTTGTGTTTATCTTAAACTTCAAAAATGACTTTTGTGATTGTGATAAGTACAATCAATAAACACTTAAAAATTATTTAATTATTAATATTAAATTGAACAAATTAATGTAAAACTTAATCTTCTCTTAGAAATCTATAGAACTTATGACGTCTATAGAATTGGACATCATGTTTTCATTTATACTACACAATATTATTAATAAGATTGTCAAATAACGCGAATAATTATAATTGAAATTGTCAAGTAGTAGTTTGTGTTTATCTTAAATTACCAAAAAATTTTTTTTGATTGTGATAACTACAACTAATAAATACTGAAATACTTAATTAGTAATACCAGAATTCATCAAATTAAAATAAAAAAATGAAGATTATTTTGTATTTAACCAACATTTACTCAAACGAAAGATATAAATAAAAATGAAATTATATAAACATTTTTTTTAAATACATAAATAATGATTTATAAATAACTAAAATATTTTAATTCATAAAATATAATAAATAGCTAGATGAAAATATGTTATGTTTTCATTTTGAATAGAAATTTTAAGAAATGTTATGATTTAAGTGTTTTAAATAAAGCTAAAATAATGTAATCTGGCTGACAATTTTCATAAATTGTTTTCTAATATTTGCCTAATTATATGTCGTTCTAGCAATTCATATTGTAAAGTTTGTGTAAAACATGCAACCCATTAATTTACTTAATTTTTTTCATATTTTTATGATGTGACTATTAAAGGGACATCCTGATTTATGAAATCACATTTTAGTTAAGGGAATTGAAATCAAATTCATATGAATAAGGAAATTTTAAATGAATGATGAATGAAATTTCATATTCAGATGTTTACGGAGTTTAATTTTTTTTAAACATTTTTCTGAGACTAAATTATAACATTCATGTTTAAATAATTTATTTCTTAAGAAAAGTGTTCAATGTTTTCTTCCCTTTTACAGATTTTGATTAAGTATTTTCTAAGTTTAGCATCAGAATATTCAACCGTATTTTTAATATGCCCTTATATTTGAATCCAAACATTAGATTTCAATGCCAAATGATGAAAGCCTGATTTTTGCTTAATGAAAATTCAAGAAATATAAACAGGGAATAACTGGAAAATCTTGTAGTGAAATATGTAAATTAAACTACTAGATATAATTTACTCACGTTTTTTTTTTTAATTGATAACAATGTATATGTATAATAAACAAGAATAATGAAATTAATCAATTTCGCATCGATTTAAGTTTTCCTTAGAAGTATGCAAATTCTTTCAAGTATTTTCGAAAAACAAGTTTGAGCTTAGATTAAGTTTTTAAGAAGGAATACTTATCTCCAAAAAAATAGTTTTGGAACATTCACAACAAACTAAATAATACAGCGAAACAAAACTCTTGATTGTCCTTGTTTAGTGAACTTTATTTTCACTGTGATTATTTTTTTACAGTGACATCAATTCTGAAATTTACATATTATCTGTCACTGTACAAGGGTGTAATCCACTGAGATTGTTAATTTAGAATGTTTAAGAAGATAATCTTCAAAATGAACCAATTTGAAACTAATTTATTGATTTCTAATGAAAAGAAAAATTATTACACCATTTTTAAAGAATCAATGAATATTTTTGGGAAAAATACATATTGTACTGCACATTTGCTGAAAAACATTGAAACGTATTTTTTAATATAAATTAGATATTTTTTTAATTAAAAATATGAAAAAAAATTAACATCTGATAAGGAAGCTGCCGTCTTTAGAAAAGTATGCTTTACACTGAATTTCTAATGGCAAAAAAAAAGTTCTTGATGTTAACATGCAATTCCTCTTTTTAGAAGCTTATAGTTTAAACATATTATCAAGTAGTTAACAACTTTATTTAAATCCATTAGAAAAATTCAGACTTTTAATTTGAATTGAAAACATTTCTCAGATTTTTTGCCTTAAAACATCTTATTCAAAATGGGTGCAAACTAAACAAGAATATGTAAAATCAAAGATTTAGTCAAAAATTATAAAATTTTCTTAAACTTATATCGAAACAAAGACTGGTTATTCGTGCTTCTTACAAAGGTATTTTAGCTTTTGGATGGAAAAAATTTTTAAAAAGAGTTAAATGCATATAGCATGAAAAACTATTAAGAAAGTTTTGACGAACATGTGTTCAAAATGTAAGTTGTAGACAAAACAAATCTTTTATTAATAGATAAATTATCCTTTTTACATTTGGTAGTGATTTTTTATTTATTTTAAAAAGTGATAATAGTGATATTGATATTTGAATATTATTTCCATTAAAACAATAAGGTAATATGATAATCAGTAAATAATTTCAATTTATTACTATCATTTTGTTTCGTACAGAAGTCTTAAAATACGTAGTATATGAAATATATAAATCTGAAAAGAAAAGAAAAATCACGTAAGCATTAAAATATATTTGAATTAATATTTTGTAAAATATTTGAATATTTGCTGAATATTTTGTAAAATTGTATTAGAACTAGTAATTTACGACAGACGTTTTTATGTCTGGTTCTCCTTATCATGGTAAGAAAAAAAATTACAAAGAAATAAAAATTTCAAAACTAGAGACATGATAGAAAATCAATTTATGCCAAGTTATAATATATTCTCTATTATACATAATCTTGGAAAAAGAATATTTAAAAATATTTTTAGGCCTATATAATTGTCAGAAAAGATTCCACACAAGAATGCAGAAATATTTTTCGGTCGATTCTTATAACATTATATAAAATCGTTGTTCTTTTATATTCAACGTATTTGCTGATATATTTAGTATATTCCAATAAATATCATCAAGTACACTTAATAATTTGTATTAAATTAATAATATAAAATAAAGCATTTTCTCGAACTATTTGTTTAAATGCTTATGATGTTTTTAAAGCATGCAACATTATTAAATGCATCTTAAAATAAGTAGAAAATTAGTATTGGAAACTTATTAGAAAGGATTCAAATCATTATTCAAAAAATTGGTGCAAGTCAGGGATTAGAAGATATAAGATAATTTTCAATAATATTAAATACACTCATGTCCATAAATTAAGGATAATGAAGTTCAGGCAAAGAAAGAGACAGAAGCAAAACAAATTTGACTTATTTGCAAAATCTATTTATTAAACAAAAGGTAAAGAACAAAAAAGATGCTATATGTTTGACATAATTAATAAAAATTGCGATTTTTACTCCCTGGAGCAAATTTCAATAAAGAACCTATTTACAAAAAACAGTATAACATGGTTAGTAGGATGGTTAATATGGAGCATGTCTCCCGTACGATGCAATACAGGCCTTACAACGCCTAGGCATGCTGAGCATCAAATTATCAATGTGATCTTGGGGAATATTACACCACTCATCACGCGATGCCCTCCGAAGTTCCGGTTGACAGGTGGGAGGGGGTTGACGGGCTGCAATTCGTCGGCCAAGCATATCCCACACGTGCTCTATTGGATTCAAGTCCGGTGAGTATGCTGGCCAATCCATACGGGTGATATCCTCCAATTGAAGGCATTCGTCTACAATGTTTGCACGGTGAGGACGGGCATTGTCATCCATAAACAGAAATTCAGCACCCATGGCGCCCCGAAACAAACGTACACGTTGTTCCAGAATGACATCCCGATAGATGTGGCCTGTCATCGTTTCACTCTGAACATGCAGGTCAGTTCTGGAACTAAGAATAATTCCTCCCCAAATGAGCCATCCTGCACCACCGTAACGGTGTCGTTCAATAGTGTTCTCTTGGTGGTAACGGGTACCTGGCGCTCTCCATATGAAAGTCCGGCGAAAATCAGACTGCAAACTAAACCTGGACTCGTCGGAAAACATCATACAAGACCACTGTTGCGATGTCCACAATGCATGCTTTCTACTCCAGGTTAATCGCAGGCGACAGTGAGTTGCGGTAAGTGGAACACATCTGACAGGTCTACGAGCATATAGACCAATGTGCCCTAAGCGTCTGTACACGGTCTGCCTTGAAACTGTCATCCCGGTAGCTGAAGAGAGCTGACGAGACAGGTCTGATGCTGTGCTCCGTCTGTTTCTTTTGGCAGTAACTGCTAAATACCGGTCCTCAATCGGCGTTGTAACTCGGGGGCGACCTGTGCTGTAACATCTACTCACATTACCATCATCTTGGAATCGTTGCCAGAGCCTGGAGATGACACTCTGGGCGATTCCAAGTTTCTCGGATACTTCCAGCTGGGTACGTCCACATTCCAGTCGTCCGATAATTCTACCACGTAAAAAATCATCCATATGCTTCCTTTGTGCCATAACTATGCGGTTATTGCACTGAAAGACTTGTAAAGCGCTTGTGAAAAATTGTACTTCTTTGCCACCATTCCTTATATACTCCTCTCTTACACTCTCGTCATTGTGACGTACTACCGCGCCATCTGATGGTTTTCCTGTAATTTGCATATTCTTCTTCAAGATGTGTGTGATAATTCTACAGGTGAAATTTTTATTTTAGAGTACAATTTCTGTGTGATTCTGAATTATCCTTAATTTATGGACATGAGTGTACTATGCCTACGTTCAAAAGCAATTCAAAGAATAGTCCGATAATCAGATATCATGGCTGAATGACAAGAAATCAATTTTTCATTAAAGAGTAAAAACTTTGAATTGTATTTGCCGAAAATAAGAAAAATTATTTTTTTAATATCTTAATATTTCTGATAATATCAAATTTTATAAATTTGGAAAATAGATCTATAATGGGTTGAAAAAGTTGGAAGGAGAATTTAGATAAGAGAACTTACCAATATTTGGAAAATATGGTGATTGTGTTGAACATAGAGTATGCACTGATGCTGTTAAGGTGAACTTATTGAGCTTGGGTTGGAAATTGCATATTGACATCTTAATTATTTTTTATTTATCAGTTGAAAATATGGGCATATAAGAAGCCTTCAAGTTCTATCAAGATATATATAGATATAAAAATTGTTTTATATATTTGTTTGTGATCTCCAGATTTAAACCCAACAGAATATATTTAGACATAAATTAAAAAAACAAAAACAATTTAATAACAGCAGTTAAAATTAGCAATACAAGAAAAGTAACAATGAAATAAACGAATAAAATGATGAAATAAAATTTTTGTGTTTGTGTAAAAATATGTTTTTAAATTTCATAGTAATATAAACAATTATTAAAATCTTTTAATAAATTGTTTGAGTATTATTCATTCTTTCACCATGCATTATTGCTTTAAAACCAATTTATTCAAAATAATAATAGAAAATATAAATAAATGAAAAAAATAAAAATTATCTTATATTATTTAAAATAAATAATGTTTCATTGTCTCGTTTAAAACACATTTTATTAAAATTTGTGCAAATGAGACATATATCCGAACGACTATAAACACAGTAAATACTAAAAAAACTTAAAATAATTTTAAATTACTCCATGCTTTCTCTTAATGTAATTTAGTAAGAAACATGAGCTTTTAATAATTTAAAGTAAATATTTAAAAAGGAACATAAGCTCCATTACTATCGTTAAATACAAAAAAATATATGCATTCCATATAATTAATAATTTTTATTTCTTCTTTAACAGAACATAATTTCACCCATTTAATAAAACAAATATTTTAATTGAGGTTTTAATTGAAAAATTCCTTGTGACTTAACTCAAATTTCATTTAATGCTTTTATACAGCTAAGAAATTTTTTTTTTTATCCCAAATATTCTGTTTGTAAATAATTCTAGTAAAAGATAATTTAAATTAAAGCATTAGTATTTATTTCTTTTTTGTATAATATTTCTGAAGTTTACACATTCATTTTGCGTAGGTTAAATATTAAAAGCTATCGTATTACGAACTTAAAAATGTAATGGGATGTGTATAATTTTTGCAAGCTATACTGACAATTTATTTAGAGAAAAATAATCAAAATATAGTTTATTTAAAAATCTGAAGTATTTTTGTCCAAATTTGGTTTCAAAACCAGTAATAAATAAATTTTATTTTTTCTAAGCTTTTATTCAACATTTAAATTTTAATTTTGTTAAGCAAATGTTCTTTTATAAAACTAAAGCTAAAATATTTTTTTTTAAATTTCTTTCTAAAAAAAAAAAAAAAATGTTATCAAAACGAAGTTTTTGAAGCCCCTACATTAGGAAAAAACAATCATATTCATTGTGATTTCGTATCTCAAGTAATTTATCTACATAAATATATACATCAGCAGAAGAAATAGTTTTAATTGACTAACTTGTTAACTGCATTTTGAAATCTTGAGAATCTATAGTTGATAATAATTGAAAGTTGTCAGTAAGTTGTATATATAGGTATGGTGTATAGTAGAAAATTGTACCGTATTTCTTACCGAACAAAATGTTTCTTTCAACGATTTTGGACAACTCACACGAATTAAAAAAAATGGGAAACAGATACATTTATAAATTGTAATTATTTTTAACTATAAATTATGAAGATAAGATGGCAAACAATAGTTTTTTTTGAGAAATATATGTTGTTGATTTTAAAAATCGAGCACTAATTTTATTTAGATTAAAAGACGTGAGCTAACTATTAAAGACTGCCATATAATTGATAGTTTAAAAATCCATATAAACAGGGTTATTAATCAATTTGAAATCTATATTTTGTGAATTGATATTGTATTCGTTAAAGTGTAAAATTTATTTGACCATCTTTCTAAATAAAATAAATACATGAGTAGACATGCACTTTTAAAAGGAAAACCTAAATTCCATCACTCCATTAGACCCAGTTAACCTAATGAAACCATGATCCGTTCCTACTGCAATAAAGCAGGATACAGAACATAAAACATTCGTCTCACGTCAGAGACACCCAAAATATTACTACACATGAAAGAAAAGCCGAAAGCCAGATATTCAATTCTACAGGAATGAAATCACATCCAGTACTGACTGGTGGCTACATCTAACGAGAACGTGCAGTCCATGAGTGAAAAGATGTTTGCTGTGGTTGGATAACACGAGTTCATAGGAAGTTACAATTGATCTTTAGAATTGCTGTTATCAGATGGAAATGAAATCGTATGAATTCTAGTGCAGACGCGGCTTATAATCGGCCATAACGTAATCAAGTACCGATTTTCATTCCCTCTCTATTAGTATTCCAGGACAGTGACTATTATGCTCATATTTATTTTGTATGTGATACAGTTGAAATATTTATTTGAGATGAGTAATTCGTAATGTTAATTCGTCTCATGGAATTTATCTACAGAAATAGATAAATCGGCACATGAATAGAGTTAATTGATTTATTTGTAAACTACATTTTGAAATCTTCAGATTGTATAGTTGATAATATTTTAAACTTGTTAGTAAGTTATATATATATATATATATATATATATATAAGGTGTATAATAATGAAAATAGTATCGTATTTCGTATCGCATAAAGTTTTTCTTTCAACAATTTTAAACAATTAATCCAAATTAAACAACGAGTCCTTTTATAAATTGTAATTTTTATTTAAACTATTCAATATTTAAGATTAGTTGGCAAACAATAGTTTCTTTTTGTGCAATATAAATTGTTGTTTTTAAAAATTAAACATTTATTTTACATTGAAAGACCTAGGCTAACTAAGTTGCTAATAAAGATTGTTACAAAAAAAGATAGTTTAATATTCCATATCCATATCCAATCCATTCCTTAATCTATTGGTCAATTTGAAATACATATTTTCAAAATTGGCATTGTATTCATTAAAGTTTAAAATCCAATTCAACATTTTTCTGAATACAACTAATTCATGAATAGACATGCACTTTTAAAAGGAAAACCTAAATTCCTTTAGCATTCCATTAGACCCAGTTAACCTAATGAAACCATGATCCGTTCCTACTGCAATAAAGCAGGATACAGAACATGAAACATTCGTCTCACGTCACAGAGACCCAAAATATTATTACACATGAAAGAAAAGCCGAAAGCCAGATATTCAATTCTACAGGAATGAAGTCACATCCAGTGGTGACTAGTGGCTACATCTAACGAGAACGTGCAGCCCATGAGTGAAAAGATGTTTGCTGTGGTTGGATAACGCGAGTTGGTAGGAAGCTTCAATTGATCTTTAGAATTGCTGTTATCCGATGGAAATGAAATCGTATGAATTCTAGTGCAGACACGGCTTATAATCGACCATAACGTAATCAAGTACAGATTTTCATTCCCTCTCTACTAGTTTTCTAGGACAGTGGACATATTATACTCCTATTTATTTTGTATGTGGTATAGTTAAAATACATATTTGAGTTGAGTAATGTTGGTGGTAGGTAGTTTTAGATGTTGTGTAAAATTAATTTCGTAGATGGAAGTAGTAATAGTTTTGTTTCACCTATTTGGTAGAATTGTTGTAGAAATATCTCTTTTTCCAAGAGATTAGTTTAAGCTTGGTCTTTATGAATGTTTTCAATAGTATATCTTTATCCATGAATGCAATAATAACTTTTCACGGATTTAATATGAAAGTATATTTAGGTTGTTGTTATTATATTGTATGAACATTTTTGGTAGAAATATCTCTTTCAAGAAATTACTTTATGATTGTTTTAAATAGTACATATTTATCTATCAATGCAATATTAACGTTTCACATGATTTAATATGAAACTATATTTGAGTAGTTGTTATTATGTTGTATGAAAAGTTTTAGTTTGTAAGTTATAAGATGTCTTGTTTAGGATTTCATTTTGTAGAATAATTGCAGAAAAATATTCTGGAAGATAAAACCAGTGGTAGATTTGTTTCACAGATTTGACAGATATCTTTAGAGGAAACTATAATCATTAAGTATATAATTTTGCCTATTTAAATTATTTGTTGAAGTTGGGTCTCTTTTTAAAAGACATTCTTATAATGAAAGTGTAATATGATTGTATGGTGTGGAAATATTCCTATGTGGTTGGGAAGAAAATAAATTGAGTATTACTTGGTAGTAGGTAATTGATTTTGTGGAAATTTATTATTATAGAGGAGGCAATTACAATGTCTTATTAACTTGGAGATATTAACATTATGTTAAAAATATTATTACTTTTTCTTTTCTTTCATGTGTGAACAAATCCTCATGACATGCATATTTGAATATTAAGAAAATTTTTAACAGACAATTCAATTCAATAGAAATAAAATTATTATTTTTTATTTCAAATTGCGTCTTTATTAAAATACACTTTAGAAGGAAGATTATTATAACTTTTTCCTTTAACGATATATATGTTTTTTTAGTTTTAAATAACTGCATTTTAAAGAATTTTAACAGGATATCATTATTCCACATTTAACATATTGTTTGAACAGAATATTAGATCTAGATTCAATAAGATACTTTTAAAATAAAACATAAAGAATTCGAAAACAATTAAAATAATAAACGTTTTTATCGAGTACAATAAAGGAAATTTATTTAAGGTTAAAAATTGTGTAGCAAAATGTAATAAATAAAAATTTCAAACTAAAAAGACAATAAAATGAATATTAAAGTTATTTTATTATTTATATATATATAATATAATATATATATATATACATAATAAAGGACCTTTATATACATAATTCTTAAATATAAAAGCAAAATAAACTTGGATACTAATAAAAATTAAGACATCTAAAAAAGTAACAAAAAATTTATTAAGAAAATGTTTATAAATATAAATACTTGATATCCTAAATGTGAGATTAAACTTTAATTAAAATTAAGTTTAAATGCAAAATAACGATACTAAACAGCCATTTCTCTCTTTAAAAGGAATTATGAAATAGTATTCTTGATTTCTCTTTCAGACTCCCAACCATGCTTTCGAATCACGTTTTTGCAGAATGCCAGATGACCAATGTTGTTTCTTAGTTCGCTAAACAAGTCACGTGCCAGAAGAAACCGAATTTCTATTTTTTTGCACCAATCTACCCTTCAGTCCCTTTTCTTTTCCATATCGTTAAATATGCATTTAGCTGATTCAATCAGTCGGCAATGTTCAATGCCTAGGAGAATCTGGTGGAAAATTTATGCCGTGAGGCTATCGTTGGGATCAGAATCACAATTTCTAGACGGTGGCGTGAGTAAAAATCTTAAAATAAATGCTTTACACTTTTTATCTGTAGTGTAACATATATTCTACTGAAGTCATGTCTGCTGACCAAATTCAATTCCTGGTGGTGGGGCTCCTATATATATATATATATATTCGTGCCATGATATTCCACCAACAGTTATCCAACTAATAGACGATTTTTGTTTTCCTTTAGAGTTTACACACGATAATTTAAGAGTTATTTAATGAGTAATTACTTCTCATTTGTTTTGTTTTATGGAAGTTAAGATGCAAAAATTCAACTAGATAAATCAACTCTTGATGTGAGACACTCTCCAAGCAGTACTTGATTGACTTGGTACCGATGACATGACGATAATAAATGCAGAGTTTACGAAGAATAAGTTTTAGAGTTATTTAAAGAATAAACAATTCTTATTTGCTTGTATTAAGGAAGGGGATCTGCAAAAATTCAACTACACATATCAACTCTTGATGTGAGTCACTCGCCATGCAGTAATTGGTTTGACTTGGTGCTTTGAGATGTATGCTCGCTGCTGCTGCTGCTTTATCTCAATTTATAAAAATGTTCTTTAAAATATTACGAATGACAAAATTTAAAAAAGTGAAAATGAAACCTTTATAAAGGCACTAGCATAAAACTCGAAATTCTTAAATTCATTGCTTATGACCGATTACAAATTCCAATTTACAAGACGAGTTCAGCAGCCAAAAGAAAATAAATTAGGTGAATACATTTGAAAAAGAAAGAAATTGTAACACTGCATATCAAATAGACCATAACATTATAACAGTTCAACGATGATTAAAATGCATGAAGTACAAGCCAAATATAAACTAAAAACCTTTCATTTCTTGTGTTTTGAAAAAAAATTACTGCAACGTCGTAGCCGAAAATTGAAATCACCCCATTATATTCTAGTTTATTAGCTATGCTGTAGAATAAGAGGCATTGCAATCAAATGTTTAAAAAGCTAGTCTAACTTGTGTCAATCATATGAGATAATTTCACATTGATTGGAGTTCCCTTGTGAAAATGTTATAGTTTTTCTTCAGATTCAGAAAACAATAGCTCTAAATTGGTTAAATTAACCCTGAAAAAAAAGAGAGAAGCATACTCCATACTTTCATTATTAGCATTTTAAAAAGTAACCTATATTATTATGATATAAGATATAAGATATATTATTATGTATGCCCAATAATGCATTGGTTAACAAGTTTAGTTGTTTTATAGGGAAATCTAAAATAGTAAAGATTCTCACAACCATAAACTTAACTATAATAACAAATTTTACAACAGTAAAAATTAAAAGATATTAATTATAATAAGATAATTGTTTGATTTTTTTAGTATAATTACATGCATGTTTCTAATCTCGTTTTACCTATACGTATAAATGATTTGTAGATTTATGTTTATTAATTCGCTCCTCCAGTTAGCTTAAATATAATAATATTTAACCTGAAAAACTTGATGTTTTCCTATCATACTATCTACAAATATGGAGCTTTTACAGTTAAAGATCCTCCCAGAAATTTTTTCTATACATTGATACATAGGACGAGTACCCAATTAAGCTACTTATTACGCCGGAAATTTTACACAGATAGTATCAGAACTAAAATAAAGGCTAATGCTTTGGTAAAAATACGCAATAATCGTTTACCTCAATTTTTGATAAATGAACCTGTAAAATGTTGATAGTTTTAATAAGGGAAAACTATATATATACTACATAAAACTATATATAATTATATAAAACTATATGTATTTTTTTTTGTAATGAACGAGAGCGAAGGAAACTTTTCATTTTCTTAACAGATGGAAGAATGCAGATAAAATTTTCCTTTGGAATGGCTGGTAAAACACCGGAATTAATAGATCTGCCCTGAAGTCTATTTGTTTTTCAAATCAGTGAACGCAATGCACGATTGAACTAATTTCATTAACAACTTTATTATTTGGAAAAAAAGTAGACAAATTCATGTTCTTTAATACAGTGCTTGTGTGAGCAATTATTCTGCACTTCATTTGAAAGACAATCTCTATATATTCATAAATGCATAGAAGTGCTCAAGCATAGCATAAAAACTAAAATACATTGAATCATTATTTTTTTACCTCAACTCATTATTTTTTACCTGGTGTGTAGTCGTAAACTTCGTAAGCATTTTCACTGTTTATTTTTTAATATATTATTATTTATTGTTTATTTATTTTCCCTCTACTATAGACAATAACAAGACTATAGATAATAATAAATGTTGCATTAAATACAAATATGCAAAGTAGAAAACAGCATATATTTCTGATATGATCAGTGTAGTAAAGGCGTTTAAAATGTATTAACATTACTGGAAACATATTTAATAAAAAAAAATTAGTACATTTTTCAAATTCAAATTTATTATTTAAAGTTTGATTAACAAAATATTTAATTCAACCTAGCTTAAAAATTATGGAGAATCTTTCAGAAGAATTGTCTTCCTGATTTGCAGATTTTGCAAAATTAAAATATGTTTTTTTGTTTGCTTGTTTATCCTTTTAACAATTATTTGCTGCAATTGGCAAATATTTTGAGCTTAGTAATAATAATAATAATATTGCAAAACGAGATTGTTTTAAAATCCCTTCATGCTGTTAACATCAGCATATTTCGAAATTAGTTCGTACTGATAAATATCCTTTTAAAAAAGTGCAATAATAATTTGTTCCCTTTTTCCAACTATACATAATTAAGAATGTCATTTTTCAATTAAGATACATCTAAAAACAAATTAGCGATAAACGCTCCCAGATTCTAATTTAAAAAACAGTTTAAAAGCGTGTAATTCTAATTATTCTGGCAATTATAACAAATTGGTACACGATTTGCTATGTCAGGTGTCACACTGAATAGAATGTTTGTATTTTAATTTTTCCTTACATTTACAAATTAAATATATGTAAATGCATTTCTTGAAATAAAAATCTTTAATATATTGAATTTTTTTAATGCTCTCCAAATAACTTTTAATTATTTATTGTTCCTTTACAGACATATATTTTGTCGAACTTTTGTCTATAGATTTTATTTGTATTTAAAGTTTTTGTTGGAGTTTAGAAGTTAAACTTTAAATTTTATGATTGTGCTCTTTTTATTACATATTTGTTTCAAATATTTTAGTATACAGTCTTATTAATTTAACAGAAAACTTGTTTGAGAGAGCATATTGCAAGAGTTAAGTAAATTACGAATTTTGAGAGTAACATTTACAAATTAATATAAAATTTTAATATATTTTTAATATAAATTTTAAATAAAAAAATAAATTTTATAAAAAAATTATTAAGTTGGATGTAATTATTATTTATTTCAGTCTTAATTTTATTTTTAAAAGAAAAAATATTCATCAAAATAAAATTATAAGAAATTAAATATCGATTTAAATCAAAAATAAAAATCTGGTTTTTTTTTCAGAAATCTTAGAAAACAAATCCGAATTATTTGATCTGAAACCTGTACAGACATATTATTATTATTTTTTTTTTTTGTAAAATTATACATTTAAAATCATATAAAAATTAACTTTTTTAAGTAAAATTTAGTAAAAATTTCATTTTAGAGTAGTAGGTTTCAATTATTTTCAATAAATAAAAAATTTCAACATAAAAAATAAATATATATATATTTTTTTTACGAGAAAGCAATTTATAATTCCATAATTATACATTTCATTTACATATGCCATAATTATGTTAATATAATTTTCTGTTGAGAGGTATTGAATTTTTTACACAATATTTTAAAATGCTAGGTATTTTTTTTTCTTTTGCATATTTTTCGTGCAAAATAAAATTTCTACGTGATATTCGCTATTGATAATATTTATTTTTAAAGATTATTATGTTCAATTCATCTAAAATATCAAATGTTTATTATCTAGAGAGGAAGTAACTCTTCTGATAAATGTGTATAAAATTTATTTCAATTGAGGGGTACAGAGAAATAATGAAGTATATTAAATAACTCCTTACACTTGAAATATTATTTTTAACACCCTCTTTCCATTATTGAGGAGACACAGTATAAGAGAAAAGCAAATATACAAGTTACACTAATAATTATAACAATTAAGATTCAATTGGTCCCACGAGCACTGTTAATGGGCATTTAGTGCTGGAATTAGCAACAATATCTATTGTTTAAATCTACTGCATATTCCAGTAATTCCAAGCAAGATCAAATATTTACTCCTTTAATGGACTAGAATGTAGTACACATAAATTTTGTATTTAACGAAAGAATCTAGTATATAAAGGATAATAGAATAGTATAGCTATTTCTATAATTTTATTTTCTACTAAAATTTGAGATTTAAATGTATTTTTTAAATGATAAAAATGTAAAGATATTTTATGGATAAAAAAAAATAAATCAATTCATAGTTAAGTGATCAATCTGTTTTAATATATGTGTTACACATAATTATTAATTAAAAAAATGCTAAATTTTGGAATTTCGAAAATGATAAATCATAGATAAAAATCTAATAGTTGATTAGTTTTTTAATTCAATCTCAGTTGCGGTTTTTCAAAATCAGAAATATTTCTTAAAAAATTAAATCTTAAAATTATTGTTTGTATTACGAAATTAACCATTTAAATAATTTAATATACATTTTCTTCCGAATAATAATAATTGTCTGTAAGTATCTGAAGTGTATTAATTGTACCATTACAAAAATGTGGGTAACATTTCATATTTAGAACAATTAAATACACTTTTGCCCAAAAGTAAAGCAACAAATGGAAAATTACCATATGGCTAAAGAAAGAAAGATCTAATATTTCCACATTGAAAAATTAAGACCTCAAAAATTTAGCATATCAATACATTATTAAAAGAAGGAAGCTTTATGTATAAAGAATGATTTTTTCATTTCTAAATCTTATTTACTGATGTAATTGTTCAATTGAAAAAGATTAGCAGATAGCATCATTTGAATAACAGCAAACTATGGAAAATAATATTATTTAAAGGAAATCAGTAACAGTAAGTCAAATTTATTTTTTTCGCAAGAGTAACATAGATCAATAAATATCAGCTTTTACACACCTTGAAGTATTAACACGATGAGTTGTATGATAGAAAAATGTTT
Source organism: Caerostris darwini (assembly GCA_021605075.1). Lineage (NCBI taxonomy): Eukaryota > Metazoa > Arthropoda > Arachnida > Araneae > Araneidae > Caerostris > Caerostris darwini. The sequence goes on from BPLQ01015482.1 coordinate 166,090, forward strand.
ACAGATTATTAAGAAGTAATATATAAAAAAAAATAATAATAATTCAATTCCTACTTTTTTTTCTCTCTATTGCAGAAAGTCATTTATAAATAATTTTCATTCATTTTTTAAGCTCCTCTGGTGCCATCTATTGGTAGATATATGCAACTTAAAGCTAAAAAAAAAAAACTAAAGTTAAGTAATTAAATTTTATTACTAAATTAATATTTGAAAAAACTGTATTCACATCAAGTGTCATCCACTACAAGTTCAAAAAAATGTATTTGAACTTGAGTGGATGAATAAAAAGTATGAGCTAATAGAGTGTGAGCTAACAGAAGGAATTGAAAAAGCAGTTGTGCTGTATGTAAGAAGAACAACCATTTGCATTCTATTGACGGCATCGTATAGAAATACTGATACATGAGATCATATAAACGAATACAAAAATAATGAGGTCCCATACTGTTTAAAAGGAAAGTAGGAAAGGAAAATAATGAAACCCAAACCAGGCTTCCACTAGATGGTGATCAGGCAAACCACTAGATCATATGGTTCGTCATCCTGACAACATCAAAAAAGTCCTGGTTCTCGATCAGGAATTCTTTGGCTAAATCGACATGAAGCTTACAGAGTAATTACATGAAATATTTTCCCCAACGACCAATATATTCGCAGGTTGATTTAACTTCTCCGCTTAAAGAGGGTGGATCATTTCACCAGTACATATAAAAACCAAAGGTGAATAAAACGTAATTTAAGGTGTCTTCCGCATAACTCTTCATCCGAATCTGATGATAAAGAACTCGTCAGGATTCAACAAATTGGGATTAACCTCAATGGACTCAACTACTCAAAAAAAAAAAAAAAAAAAAAAATCAAGGCAGAGATCTGCGAAAGGCATTTCATTTTAACAAGAAAACAATAAAAATTTAAAAATATTCATCCTGATGATGATCTATCCATCCAAATAAAAAAAAAATAGTAGGTGACCCTATGCTTTGCAGTGCTTAGCATGTAAATGCTTCCATTATGCAAGTAATTATTGCTGAGCTCAACTGAGATGCTTAAAATATATGGGTACATATAGAAACAATGACCTCCCTTAATTGGTGAATCCAAGGCAATCTGGATGCTTATGCCAATGTTTCCAAAACCAGTAAGAAAATTCAGATCATAAGAACAGGTGGAAAAAACTATAATTTCTAGAAAAATATTCAAATCCTTGCATTTGTTAATGTAGTATTTGCCCAAACACACACTAATCCACCTCCTACTAACAAGAGAAAACATATAGATAATAATTTAATGCAGGTCTGAACCCCAGATCTAATCCGAAATGCCATGCTTTGATGCAATTTGTTAAAATCTATATATCCATAGGAGGAATATAAAATATTTGAAATAATTCAGTTAAAAGACTCAAAGTCTTCTTAGATCTTTTTTCAAAATTCCTTTTCAGAAAAGACTAGTTTGTCGAACAAATTGAGGAAAATACCGGCTACTCACACCAATAGAGAGAGTCATGTTTTATTTCACCTCGTCCACCATGTCACTCCAGAAGTAATAAATCGCTCCGGTCTTCAACCAATCTTTTTAATTCCTTCTAAACGACAACATAATGAGTCCCTAATTGTTTCAAATTTTTAAGTTTTAATTTTAATTAACCTAATTAATTAAGTTTTAATTTATTTCGAATTTTTTCCTAAGTAATGCTCAAATTTTTGATTCCTTGTTTAACTTGGAAAATCCTAATTTCGTTTTAAACTTTTCACTACTTTCCTACCCTTTGTTCTGTTTTTATTAATGAACACGCAGAGATTTAATGGTTCTTTTATACCACACATGTACTCCAAAATAAAATATCTGTTGGGGGTTTTATAAAGGAAGACCATTATAATCATACTACATGAACATCATTGAAAGTGCATAAGACATGCCATTGGGATATTCCATCTCAGACCCTCAGTGGAACTATTCCCAGAACCACACTAGGACACCAATACATTATTGTCTATAGATGATACTTATTCTTCAGATGAAAACAACGTTATCGTTGTGTCGAACTTGTGTCACTAGCAAATTAAATCTCATTTCGTAATGACAAACCTTCACTATTGGATTTGTCTGTCGTAAAAAAATATATTATCTTTGTTTTTCGCTGTATTATTTAATTAGTTACTCAACATTTCTTTTACTATTTGAAGATAAGTATTTTTTTATTTTACATATGTCTGTGAAAATTTCACAAACCTAGACAAATATATTCAAGATTTTATTTCTGTCTCTTTGTTGTTTAACTTTTATATACCTAATGTGAATAATCGATTACTGCAATGATTTTTGATGATTCCTTTAATATACAAAATTTAAATATGTGATTGTTAAATAATTAAACTTAAATTGCCCTTTTAAATAATTATTTATTTATTCATATTCAATAAAAAATATAGAAAATTAGCTTTAAGTATTGTTAAATTAAAAAAAGTATATTTTAAAATTTCTTTTCAGTAAACTTTTTAACAAACATTATTTTAAATATAAAGTTCCCTTAATGAACTTTTTTTGTGACATTGTCATAAGAATATATATAATGTCAATATGATCTTAATTTAGTTTACCAGATTTCATTTGATGATAAAGTAAGTAATTTTCTAAATGTAAAAAAAATATGCCAATGAAACAACAACAAAAAAAAAAAATATTCTTTGAAATTAGTATTGCGCAATACTTCTAACATCTTTTCAAAATAAAACTAATTTTTTAAATACAATATTTATTAGTGTAAAAAATTGCAGGATTTAAGAAAGAATTAATATTTAAAATAATGTTTGTTAAAAACGTTATTGAAAAGAAATTTTAAAATATACTTTTTTTTTAATTCAACACTAATTAAAGCTAAAATTCTTTCTTTTTTATTGACTATGATTGAGGATAAATATAAGTTTATGCCATATTCAAAAATGTAGATGTTTGTATTAATTTTATGAAGTAATTTAATTTCAAGATTTAAAATATTTTGCATTTTCTTAGTGTTTTAAGATTTGTTACGCAATGACTTTAAAATTATTTCAATCGGAAATGTTTTAATGAAGCTTGAATTGATACTGTAACACTAGAATCTTTTTTTCCTTTTTCGTTAGTTACAGTTTCTAGTTTTTTTAAAGTGCTTTTTCCATTTTTTAAGTGTAATTTCCATCGTCTAATTATCTTGAAGTTCTTTGATTTTTTTTCGCTTTTTACTTATTGTTTTTTATATTATTTATATGATAAGTAATTTAAAATTAAAACATTGTATACAAAAATGTATCTTGATCAAGTTAAAATTAAAAATGCACTTGGAAAAAAATAGCAGGTATTTGGGCCAAATATATATCTAAAGGTATGATTTAACATGAAAAAACGGTAGGATTTAACAATGCATTTACAATAAATAAAATTTATTTAATCATTTTCTTTGAAATTTAAGTTTAAAAATCTTGCGAAATTATACGAAAAAGAAAATTGAATATAAATATTAAAATATAATACAATTTTATATTTTAAGTAATATTTATTTTTCAATTAATTTTTATCAATTATTTACAATTTCTATTTTTTTTTTTTTTTAATTAATATTTATTATATAAATATTTAAAAGTTTTGAATGATATTTAATATTGTTATATTCTATTTTATTGAAAAATTTTATTTTTATTTTTCATGGTTTTTATTTATTCCAATAATTTAAATTTTACCTCCTGAAAAGCATAATATGAATAAATTTTCGACTATGCTGCAACTTATAATGAGCAAAATGTTTTATAAAGGCTTATGAGATCAATATTATTCTACAAATTGTAAAGAAAATTGAAATACATAAAGAAAAATTTCAATTTTATTTGGCAGTATTATAATTTATAGAAAAATGTATTTCGTAATCTTTATGTAAGTTACGTAATCAATCAATTTAAAATTTTCAAGAAATACTTTAAAGTTTTGATAACAATTCTAGAAAGAACCTTTTATTAAAATTCTATTTTTAAACATAATTAGCTACTTGAAAATGTTTTGGATTTACATATAGAGAATGTTTCTAAAACTTGAAAAGTTTATAATAGATATTTAAAACTGTGTACAATAAAAACAAAAATAACAAAAAAGAAATGCTAATATGAAATAGAAGATGTTGATAACCTATACTTGAAAGGACAATTAATGAAAAATTGAATATATTAAAAATTAGTGGAAAGCATTTTCCAATAAAAAAATCATGACGTATTTTCCTATAACTTATTTTTCTTATTTAAGTCTACATACAATTTCTTATTTACTATTTTAACAAATTTTAACTTATAAATTTAGTGAAAATAAACTGCAAATTGCGATTAAATGATTGTGTTAATTAATAGCAATTAAATAATTTGTTTTAATTTAATGAATTTTCTTGATCATTTTATAATTTTTTAAATCTGAACGAAATATTCATTTAAAAACAAGATTTGTTTGTAGATTGTTTTTATAGATCTATATTATCTATCGCATCATAGATAGATACGATAATACGTTATAATATAGATAGATAAATAATATTTATCTATCTATATTATTTATCGTAGAAACGAGTTGCTGAATAATAGTATATTTTTTCAATACTAAAACAAAAAATAAATAATCCTGTATATTATTTTGTGGTTTTTAAAAGTTAATTATCCACTCATATGTTTATTTTAAATTAAATGTTTCTGAACTTTTATTTGGGCGAAGCCTTTAGATTTTTTATATCATTTTATAATAATTAAACTTACATGGTTAAAACACTCTATTCCTTGAATTACACACTCGAGCATGTTTTCAGCAATTGTAACAAAATGAAAAAGCCACCAAATTTAAACTAAGTTTATTTCAAATATATTTAGCATTAATAAAAAGAAAAGATTAAAATTGCAGAAAAAAAAAATATTACAAGATAATACCATTCAAATAATCCATTGTTAATCAAAACGTCCACATACTTTATCATATAATCTTCGTATTGTGGTATCGAAGCAGAATTTTAAGAGGAAAAAAAAAAAACATTTGTGTTTTCCTTTAAAAAAAAATATGTTCCATTAACCTACCTTAAGTATAAGGCCTGACTATATTATTTAAGTACCTGATGGACGTCAGGAGTGAATTGTTGACTAACAAAATGTTATACATGTTCAATATGTGACTTGTCTAGTGAAACGGCAAAGAAAAGAAGGAGGTAATATCTACAGAGTGGAGGACGAAAGCTTAATCCTATCTATCAGGACATGGATGGCATTATTCTAATCAAATTTCTTTACAACAATGCCTTTCAGGAAGATCAATTTTCTTAACGTATTGATTCATTGACCTACCTGATGTAAATGTCGTTACTCCGACAGAAACCTAATAAGCTAGAGCAATTCTGAGCAGCCGTTAGCTCATATATAATTAATCATATCCCATAGATAATGCAGCTCGGGATTTGACCAATGCCTCAACGGGTGTATTTGGACAAGGCCAGAATATTACTAGTTAACTTACTCTATAACATGGCGTTGACTTCTGTAATGTTTATTTGACTATCGTTGTAGTTAAAATTGACGTTGGACATTAGTCAATAAGAAACTTTAAGAAATAAATGACTCAAATCTTTAGTACATCATTTGTGTTGCTGAAGCTATCCTGTACATGCATCAATTGTTCTGTGTAACCTTTTATTTATTATTTTTTTTTTACCACAATATGAACATAATACATGGGACAGTTAGGCGCTGTATGTATGTGATAAACCTGTAGCATTGTTCCCATGTTGTGCTGATTATCATACTGAAGCATGCAAATTATATAACTATTCACTCATTAGATGACATATGGTGGTAGTCACTACTATGCTCCCACTACTAATTCTCTTGAGTATTTCACACCTGTACTTAACCCAAAAAACTAGGCCATTAGATTCAAGTGGACAGTTAGAAAGTTAATATCACTTTAAAATACCCATACTCTTACTTACCCATACATACCCATATTTAATACACCCGTACTCACAAAATTTTGTCAGTTAAAGATATAATATTCTGATAATTCATCTGTTTTTTAGATTTTGAAATATTCTGATAAATCATCGTTTTTGTCAATGAGACGCATTGACTTGAAATAAAACGTTGGCGATTAAAAGATAACGACCCACTACATACATACAACAGTTCTTTACAGCCCTTTATTTATGCAGCAAGCAAAGGACGTAGCATAGCGTTGATTGGACCAAATATAAACTATTGATAAAAAATTATAATAATTTTAATATGATCTTATATTTTCCTATTCCTGTAATTTATCATTTTATTTGCCTTATTCTTTCAAAATGTTGCAATTTTGACAAACATAAGTAAAATGTACGTTAAAATAAAAATTAACTTTCCTCTCCATGAATATAATTGATTAGGTATAATTAACTTTTACCTTTAGAGGATTAATTGTTATTACAATGTTATAGAAACACTTCTGTCATTACAATTACTTTTGGTCATTAGTTTGTTCTTTTTAAGTTTTGTCAATAGTTAAATTTTCATGATCAATTTAATAGTTTTTAAATAAAATAAATTATAATAAATATAATTTTTTTTTTAAATTTTGTCTACAATCATAAAATATTCTTGTAAAACAATTTATTAGTATTTAACATTTTACTACTATAATAACCGTGATATTTTACAGAAAATTATTTTAAGTATTTTAAAAATATTTTATTATTTTGAAAATTAAAACAGTAAGGTATTTATTTCCTTATTTTGGGGGAAAAAAACTGGTTAGTTTTATCCTTCCTTTTATAAATACTATTTTACAGATAAAGGAACCTTTTTACCATAGAGTATTAACGTATATAATGCATTGTACTTTTTTAATTTACTATTAATCTTAAACAGAAAAAAGAAGAAGAACAGTTTGTCTGGAAACTGAAATAGCAATGATATACTTTTATATCGGTGTTATTTGAATTAAATGTGATATTTTATTATATAAAGAGAAGTATTCATATTTTTTTAAAATATTTTTTAAATTATGAAAAATCAAAGAGCACTATAATGACTTAACATTTATCTAGACATGATTACTTCTGATTAAAATATTTCATCTCATGAATAAATTACAATTTAAAAATTGAAATTGGTTTTTATAATATGTTATATATTTATTTAGTGATAAATGCTTTCTCTATTGCTACAAAACTTTTAAGACATTTATTGCATATAAATCTAAAAACATTGTCTTGGGATTCAAGTTGGGTTTAAAATTTTCTGAATTATTAATATTTGTCATTTCTGTACAAAGGGTGTTTTATTAAATAAGTAAATAAATAAAGTTTATATTCCGAATTAAATATTAAATATTGTTTGTTTATACATAAATTTAAATAATATAAATTTTAGATGTATCATAAATAGCAAAAAAAAAAAAAAAAAATGTTGAAAATATATTTAAAAAATAACTATTGTTTTTTTATGACTTATTTTTTTCTTCTTGAATGATTCAATGCTATGCAGAAAACTTTTGAAAGTAATCATCCTAAGTGACAATTGTTTACTTTTATATGTAAGTGATATTTTGAAAATTTATATATTCTTAAAAACTTTGAAGTAAATGTTGACATTTCTACTTCTCTCACATTTATTAATATGATATGTAAAAAAAACATATTAATATATCTAAAAACATATATGTAAAATATTATATTAATACGATTTTTAGATATAAACATATTAATGTATCTTCGTACAGCAATATGCATTATAACAGAATATTAGTTATGCACTTTTCTACGATATATAAGAATGTTTAAAGCACAGTTTAATATTATAAAATGCATAGTTAAAGACTTATTTCTTCATACTAATTATAGTTTAAAAATGCGTGCTATCAGAGAGGATTAAACTTTTAATTAACTAATACTTAATGTTTTAAATAATAGTTAATGTATTATATTTATATTTATATATAATATACTATTGCTAAATAATATTTATTAACTATACATGCATTCGAACCCAATGAGATAAAATATTCAGTTCGTATTATCTGAGTACTAAACGTTTTATTTTAAATTCTTCATTCAAATATATTTGAATATATTATATTTTTGGTAAACATATTTCTTCTATCAAAATATTGAAAATTTTGGGACGTAAATATTTGTATTTGTAAATATAATGGAATTTAAACAGAAGATCAAACATCATGAAATTTTTAAATGATAAATAAAATTTTGCATTTAGAGTAAATAAATGTTTAAATAATAATATTAATATATTTGTGAATTAAATATTTAGTAATTTTTAATATTTACAAATTTTGTATTCATAAAATATATAGAAATACAAATCAAAATACAGCTAATGAAGTATTAAAAAATATTCTTTCTGAAGAAATTATATAACAAACGAAATTTTAAGGGATTTGAGACCAAAAATCATTTCATTTTTTTTAAACATCCATGTTTGAGTAGACTCATCAGTTTAAACCCACGCTGCATTGATCAAAATATCCAGTTGATTTCATTTGTAACCTTCTTTTCAGCAAATCGTGTTCAAGGTCAAACAAATCCATTTCCGAATTTCTCTATCACCGACTTATTTACCTCTTCTAGAATAAATCAGTGCTATGCAAACCAATTGTAAAAATAGTCGTTTTAAACGATACTTGTTTAGTTTTGTGTACAAGGTATTTAATGAACTCTATATATTCTTCAAAACTTTGATGTAAATGTTGACACTTCTATCTCTCTCATATCTGTTAATATGTTTAAAAATAAAATAATAATAACGGCAATGAAAACATTTTGCATTGCACAACATATTTGTGCAATATTTTATCAAACATAATAAAGCAGTTTTACAAAACTTGAAAATTGTTGTTTTCTTCCTGGACAAGCGTTTAGCAATGTTTAGAAAATCATTTAAAGGAAGTTAAACTGCAAATGCGATACTCTGCACGTCCCTCAAAACACCACGTATTGGAGTTTTGGAGAATGATGAAGTGTTGATAAATATTAGTTTGACCCTTGTACTACATCAGTGAATACACATGTCTTTGTTAACCCTTTTCTAGATGATATTTCATTTTCCTTTTAATTACCTTATTTATGTTGCTTCATGTTTTCTTTATATTAAATTACTTGACTAAGTGCTTTGAGATTTTTTTTTTGCTGCTTTATCTCAATTTATCCAAATGCTATTAAAATACTAGCTAAAGATAAAATTTTGACAAAAGTGAAAATGAAATCTTTGTAAAGGAACTACTCAACAACTCGAAATTCTCGATTTTAATATCCATGATGCCTTACGAAACCTTTAAAAGAAAAGAATCCCTTCACATTTTTTCGGCAATCAAAAGAAAATAAATAAGATGGGTAAATTTGAAAAACAATGAAATGGATAAAACTACAGTTCAAATAGACCATAATATTTAACAGTTGAACGCTGTGGTATAAAATGTTTTGTCCCATTAAAGATCAAATCACTTCAATTATTACTCATTTCAGTCATGTTGCATTACAAAATACTTGTCTTTCAATATTACCTCAGTGAAACAGTGATCAATATTTCTCCTGGCTATTCCCGAGACATCTTCAAACCCAAAAGGGACGCCTATAACATTCTAATAATTTAATGACAGTCTTAAAATCACCTAGAGGAGCAATAAAGAATGATAATGAGTAGAAAAACGTTAGTCTGAATCCTGTACTTGATCAGTTAACACGCATAGGTTTGTTAACGTCTCGAGAGGATGTTATATTCTCCTTTTATTGTTTTTGTGTTGTTTCAAAACGTATATGCAAAGTGTCTCTCTGTTATTTATTAAATATTCTTAGATCATTATCCGATGATTAGTTATTTTATCATATGTTCCTTAGAGTAGAAGATTTGAAGTGATAAAAGTTTGATTTGGAAACTGTCATAATAACTATCTACCTATACTTCACAATCTTATCCTTTTAAATAATTTTAAAAACTAAATTTTTGATCAACTTCTAATTGGTTTAAACACTTAAGATAGCTTTATATTTATTGCTGAAATTTTTTAAGAAAGTCAGTATTTCATATAATGATATCATTAAAATTAACTTAAGATGTAATAAACAATAATTTAAATTTTATTTTATATCACAGTAAATTATACATTTTCTAATTTCTAGATACATAGTCAAAATAATTACCAAATTTTAAGGACCATTTAAGAAACATTATAATGTATTCTAAAAAATCAATCGAAAAAGAGTGAAACTATGTTTCAATAAAATAAATTATTTGTAATCAAATGAAATAAAGATTATAGACTAATTTTTATTATCAAATATTTGCTTTTTTACATGGTTTTAAAGAAAATACCGAAATTATCTTTGTGATAAGTTGGAGGAAGATTTCGTGTTTGAAATGTAACTCTTTTAAGACAGTTAATTTTATTATAGATGTATGATATTAATAAAATAAATAGGTAGTAGAACATAGGTAAGAAATTATTAAAAAGACAATTTCTAGTCATTCAGTTTTATTTCTAAGCTGTCAATAAAAGTATATATTTAATAAGCAAAACACTTGATAAACTTAAGTGAGGTTAAAATGTTAGCTATCTTTTTTTTAATAAAAAAGTAATCTCAATTAAATTCACATAATCCAAAATTTAGTGAAATTTTATTAATGCTTTTTAATTGTGTTTTATGGTGATCAAAGTTTCAGTTAAAAATAGAAGATTATTTCAAGTCTCATCGATTTTCTTACAATAGATTATAAATTTAGTATTGTAATTTTCTATGAAACTGCGTTTTTCTGCTCTATATATAGTTTTCATCAAATATGAAAGTTTTTTTTAAATTACTTTAATCCCTATAGCATTATTTCGATTTCAAAACAATAAATAAGAGAACCTTAAAAAACTAGATTATTCAGGAATATAACAAAAATTTTGGTAAAGTAAATGCATATGAGTGTTTTATATTTAGAGATACATTTTACTTATTTCTGAAACAAATACAACTAATAAAGATTTATTGTAAATACATTCGAAACCTCTTGGTTTCAATTAATATTAACAAGCTAGACTTTTGAGTATCTTTTGTTTTGCTTATATTTATTTGGATACATTAACCAAAAAAATAAATAAAGGATATCTGTGCAATTCATCTCATCGAAATATATAGCTGGATTCTTGAAGTTCATTTAAGCTTCGAAAGATAGATCTGTAGAAAAATATTTTTCGCCGTTACTTCAATGAGGAACAAAACGATCCTTTTGTTTATAAACCAGAGACCCAAACTGCAATATCTCTGTACCTCACTGTTTCTTTTAAAATCTCTCTCTCGCATTAAATAAATTTCCGTTGAGAATTACGGTTCCTAAATCGAATAAGAAAACATATTTAAGAAAACTGCGGGAATATTTTCCGTCCAAGATAGAAAATCCAAAAAAATTTTGATGCTTCCATTCAAAAAATAAACGACAAAAAAAACGACAAAATTCCTTTTGGATGCCCTCGCAAATTATCCAACCTCTTCTACAATAATTCACTTTCTCACCAAAGTCCTGGTGGTGGTACCTAGTACGAACTCGTTTGAGAAAGCTATCACGGTGTAATTTCATTCCAGAAAGATAGCTTTGCTCTCCTTCTTCAAATATCTCTGTGAATATTAGGAAAGAAAAATACTGTTGAGATTTACTTGGCGAAAAACATCTCTTATTCCAAAGTAAATTAAGAGTGAGGATTTGTGTTTTATGCACATTTATCTTGGTTTCATAACTGTAAGTCTTTTCTATTATGCCGGCTTTTTATAATTGTTTAAAGTGCAGCTTAGTTATTTGATGCTTCCAATACAGTAACTTAAATGTGTGTCTTAATTTATATTATTAAAGGGTTATTTTATGTTAAATATGCTGTAGTACTAAATTTAAGGAGGAATTGAATTAATTTAAGTAATGCAGTAAATTATATTTCATTAATTAAAGACATAAAAAAATTGTAGAACAAAATAAAAATTTTTTACATTAAGGAATTTTTTTTTTCAATTTAATAATTTTTAAACTCCCTGTATAATATTATGAGCATTTTATATTACATTAATAAGTGAAGATTTAAGTGGTTTATTTTGGTATTATGAAATTGTTATAATTATGTTATCTTCTTCTTCAAAAGCGCAACATACCCATGGTGGGCTCAAGCGAATACTACAGGCGGTGTCTACTTGATTTCGAGACTAGATGTTTTCTTTTTAAGTAGCACGCTTGTCAGCCCTACGTCCAACAGTCGTAGAATGGGACATAGGGTTTAAAGTGGATTCCGCAACATTACAAACATCCATGGCACAGCCGTGACTCGAACTCGAAACGAATGGCACTGAGCACCAGAACGCTATTCACTTAACCACCAGGCCTCTGTAATTATTTATTACATACTTTTTTACATTAATAAAAAATTGCGTGATAAATAGCATGAATTGCATTAAAACTAATAATAAATAATTATAAAGTAAATAATATGTAATACAATAAAAATAATATTTAATAATATTATTAATGTAACTATTGATTACATATTATTTACATTAATAAATATTTACAGGGTAAAAAATATGAAATAATTTAAAATACATTTGCAATATTATTATGTATTAATTATGTATTATATATTATTTATTTTTATATAAAATTAATGAAAAAGTATATAAATATATATATATATATATCGTTATGTCTGTGCAATTCCTCTTATCGAAATTTATAGATGGATTCGTTCTTGAAGTTCATTTAAACTTCGAAAGATAAATCTGTAGAGATATATTTTTTTGCCATTATTTCAATGAGAAACAAAACGATCCTTTTTTTTTATAAGCCAGAAAACCTAACTTCAATATTTCTGTGCCTCACTGTTTCTTTTAAAATATATTTCTCACATTAATCAAATTTCCGTTAAGAATTACTGTTTCTATATAGAATAAGGAAACATATTTAAGAACTGCGGGAATATTTTCCGTCCAAGATAGAAAATCCAGAAACATTTTGATGCTTCCTTTCAAAAAATAAACGAGCAAAAAAGAGAAGATATGAATTCATTTTGGATGCCCTCGCAAATTTTCCAACCTCTTCTGCAATAATTCACTTTCGCATCAACGTCCTGGTGGTGGTACCTAGTACGAACTCGTTTGAGAAAGCTATCAAGGTGTAATTTCATTCCAGAAAGATAGCTTTGCTTTCCTTCTTTAAATCTCTCTGTGAATATTACGAAAGAAAAATACTGCTGGGATTTACTCGGGGAAAAAAATTCCTTACTCCAAGATAAATTAAGATTGAGGATTTGTGTTTTATGCACATTAATCTTGGTTTCATAACTGTAAGTCTTTTCTATTATGCCAGTCTCATATAATTGTTTAAAAGGCAAAAATGTAGCTTAGTTATTTGATACTCTTATGCAGTAAATTAAATTGATGGCTTAATTTATATTATTACGTGATTAGTTTAATTCCACTGTTAAATATGCTAAAATGCTAGATTTTTGGCGGATTTTAATGGATGTGAATAAGGCAGTAAATCATATTTCATTAATTAAATACATTAAAAAATTATAGAAAAAAAAATTAAGTAATTTAAAAATTAAGTAATTAAAATTAGTAAAAAGTAGTAAAATTAGTAAATTTTAAAATTAAGTAATTTTAAAATTAAATTAATTAATTAATTAATTATTTACCTATTCTTTTAAAAATGATTTTTTTTTTTTCAATTTAATAAATTTTAAAGTCAATGTATAAAATGATGAGCATTTTATATTACATTAGTAGTTGTACATTTTAGTAGTTTCTTGAGATAGGTATCTAATTGTTATAATTTTGTTATCTTCTACTTCATTTGAGGAACAGTCCTTTGGTGGTCTAGAAAGAAGCTTAGTTATTTGATGCTCCTATACAGTAAATGAAATTTATTATTATTACTTATTTATATTATTAAATGATTTGTTTAATTCCACTGTTCAATATGCTGTAATTCGTAATTTTAAGCAAAATTGAATGAATTTCAATAATGCAGTAAATTATATTTCATTAATTAAATACACAAAAATCTGTAGAGCAAAAAATTAAAATTTCCTTTAAAAAAAGAATTTTTTTTATTTTTAAATTTAATAATTTTTAAACTTATAGCATAAAACTATGAACGTTTTAAGTTACATTAATAGTTGAACTATTAAGGGGTTTATTTAGCTCTGTATCTAATTGTTACAATGATGTTACCCTCATTGACTCTGCAGCCTCATGGTGGGCCAAAGTCGTCTGCCTATTTGCCAGATATCGAGACAGTAGATGGCTTTTTTAAGTCGCACGCTAGTCAGCCCTACGCCCAAGAATCGTATTACACTGGGACCTAGGGTTTAAAGTGACTTCCGTAACACTACAAACATCCATGTCACAGCCGGGGCTCGACCTCGAAACGAGTGGCAACGAGAGCAAGGACCTAATCAATATTCCCCAGTAATTAATTAGTATATATTTTTTTACATTAATAAATAATTACATGGCAAATAATATGTCATTCATTAAAAATTATAATAAATAATAATATTATAAATGCAATTATTTATTACCTATCACTTAACTCAATAAATAATTACAAGGTAAATAATATGTCATTCATTAAAAATTATAATAAATAATAATATTATAAATGCAGTTATTTATTACCTATCACTTAACTCAATAAATAATTACAAGGTAAATAATATGTAATACCTTAAAAAACATATGTAATAGAAAACATTATTTATTATATTAATGTAATTATTTAATGCATATTATTTACATTAATAAATAATTATATTGTAAATAATATGAAATAGATTAAAAATAATATTTAATAATTTTATTAATGTAATTATTTATTATATATTATTCACATTAATAATATTATTACATTTTATTAATGTTATTATAAAAATTATGAAAAAAATATATAAATATATATATTGTTATATCTGTGCAATTCATCTTATCGAAATTTATAGATGGATTCTTTCTTCAACTTCATTTAAACTTCGAAAGATAAATCTGCACAGGAATATTCTTCGTCGTTATTTCAATGAGATATAAAACGATCCTTTTGTTGATAAACCAGAAATCCTAACTTCAATATCTCTGTCCCTCACTGTTTCATTTAAAATCTCTCTCTCGCATTAAATAAATTTCCGTTGAGAATTACTGTTTCTAAATCGAATGAGAAAACGTATTTAAGAACTGTGGGAATATTTTCCGTCCAAGATAGAAATTCCAGAAACATTTTGCTGCTTCCTTTCAAAAAATAAACGAGCAAAAAAGAAGATATGAATTCCTTTTGGATGCCCTCGCAAATTATCCAACCTCTCCTGCAATAATTCACTTTCTCACCAACGTCCTGGTGGTGGTACCTAGTACGAACTCGTTTGAGAAAGCTATCACGGTGTAATTTCATTCCAGAAAGATAGCTTTGCACTCCTTCTTCAAATCTCTCTGTGAATATTACGAAAGAAAAATACTGCTGGGATTTACTTGGTGAAAAAACATCTCTTATTCCAAAGTAAATTAAGAGTGAGAATTTGTGTTTTATGCACATTTATCTTGGTTTCATAACTGTAAGTCTTTTCTATTATGCCAGCCTCATATAATTGTTTAAAAGGCAAAAAGGCAGCTTAGTTATTTGATACTCTTATACAGTAAATTAAATTGATGCCTTAATTTATATTATTAAGTGATTAGTTTAATTACACTGTTAAATATGCTAAAATACTAGATTTTTGGCGGAATTTAATGGATTTGAATAAGGCATATTTCATTATATTAAATTCATATTATATTAATTAATTATTTTTCATTAATTAATATTTCATTTTATATATATCCATTATATTTCATTAATATTTATTATTTCATATTTCATTAATTAAATTCATTAAAAAATTATAGAAAAAAAATCAGTAATTTAAAAATTAAGTAATTAAAATTAGTAAATTTTAAAATTAAGTAATTTTAAAATTAAATTAATTAATTAATTAATTACCTATTCTTTTAAAAATGATTTTTTTTTTCAATTGAATAATTTTTAAACTCAATGTATAAAATGATGAGCATTTTATATTACATTAGTAGTTGTTCATTTTAGTAGTTTATTTAGATATGTATCTAATTAATTTTGTTCTTTTCTACTTCATTTGAGGAACAGTCCTTTGGTGGTCTATGGCCGTCTGCCTACTTGCAGATTTCGAAACAGGAGATGCATTATTTTTTCATGGTACGATTGTCAGCCGTACGCCAAACAGTCTTATTAGACAGCAACATACGTTTTAAAGTGGATTCTGCAACACTACAAACATCTCTGTCTCAGCCAGCATTCTAACTCGAAACGAGTGGCACCGAGAGCTAGAGCGCTATTCACTGAATAATCAGGCCCCTGTAATTATTTATTATATATTTTTTACAATAAAAAAAATTTCGGGGTAAATAACATATAATACATTAAAAATAATAATAAATTATAATATTATTAATACAAATATTTATTACCTATTATTCAAATTAACCAAAAATTACAAGATAAATATAATGTAATACATTAAAAATAATATATATTAATCGTATTAATGTAATTACTAATTACATATTATTTGCATTAATAAAAAATTGCAGGGTATATACTAAGTAATACATTAAAAATAATATTTAATAGTATTATTAATCCAATTATTTATTACATATTATTTAAATTAATCAATGATTACAAGGTAAATAATATGTAATACCTTAAAAATTATTTATATAATAATATTATTAATGTAATTATTTAAAATATATTGATTACATTAATAAATAATTACAGAGTAAATAACATGGAATACGTTAAAATAATATTTAATAATTTAAATACTATTATTATTTATTATATATTATTTACATTCATATTATTATTACAATTTCTTTATTTTAATATCAAATTATAAAAACAATATATAAATATATGTATTGTTATATCAGTGCAATTCATCTGAATGGAATTTATAGATGGATTCTTTCTTGAACTTCATTTAAACTTCGAAAGATAAATCTGTAGAGAAATATTATTCGCCGTTATTTCAATGAGGAATAAAACGATCCTTTTGTTTATAAACCAGAAACCCCAACTTCAATATTTCTGTACTTCACTGTTTCTTTTAAAATCTCCGTCTCGCATTAAATAAATTTCCGTTGAGAATTACTGTTTCTGAATCGATTAAGAAAACATATTTAAGAACCTCCGGAATATTTTCTGTCCAAGACAGAAAATCCAGAAACATTTTGATGCTTCCTTTCAAAGAATAAACGAGCAAAAAAAGAAGATATGAATTCCTTTTGGATGCCCTCGCAAATTATCCAACCTCTTCTGCAATAATTCACTTTCTCACCAACGTCCTGGTGGTGGTACCTAGTACGAACTCGTTTGAGAAAGCTATCACGGTGTGATTCCCCCAAAAGGAATTCATTACTTCTTTTTTTTTTTTTGTTCATTCCAGAAAGATAGCTTTGCTCTCCTTCTTGAAAGAAAACGTATCCTGTCCCGAAGTCTGCAAGTAGTCTACAGCTTTCCTTATCATAGGGTTGTTCCACCATTGCATAAGAAGGTAACAAAATTATAGCAATTAGATAATAACATAATAAACTAATTAAATGTTCAATTATTAATGTAATATAAAATTTTCATAATCTTATACAATAAGTTTATAGATTTATAAATTGGAAATAAAAGAGATGCAATTCACTTTAAAAAGAAAAAAAAAAAATCTACAATTTTTCATGCATTTTATGTTGTTGTTGTTGTTGTTTCTTATCCCACTTGGCTGGCCAAGCCCACGAGCCCATATGGACTCATGATTGAAGGGGAAGGAAGCAGCTTCTGTTGTGATGGAGCACCCGTAGGTAGAAGCCTGACTTTTGCTCCGTGACGCTCTTACAGTCATAGAAGACCGGGACCTACGGCTTAAAGTGGATTCCGAACCACTACAAACATCCATGGCACCGCCGGGATTCGAACCCGAAACCTGTGGCACCGAGAGCCGGAGCGCTAGACACTCGGCCATTCAGGTCCCAAATTTGCCAACGGCATGCGGTGTTCCCCAGGTGGTCACCCACCCAAGTACTGACCGCGCCCAATGATGCTTAACTTCGGTGATCTAACGAGAACCGGTGTATTCAGCATGGTACGGCCGTTGGCTATGCATTTTATTCATGATATATGATATACTGATTTATTTAAACATATTAAACTCCCTCTTAAATGTAGCATTTCATCATATTTAACAGTGGAATTAAACTAATCACTTAATAAAACAAATTAAGACATAAATTTAACTTACTGCATTAGGAGCATCAAATAACTAAGCTGCCTTTAAAACAATTATAAAAGGCTGACATAATAGAAAAGACTTACAGTTATGAAACCAAGATAAATGTGCAAATCCTCAATCATAATTTATTTCGGAGTAAGAATTTTTTTTTTCACTGGGTAAATCCCAGCAGTATTTTTCTTTCGTAATATTCACAGAGAGATTTCAAGAAGGAGAGCAAAGCTATTTTTTTGGAATGAACGAAAAAAAAAAAGTAGAAATGAATTCCTTTTTTGGGCCCTCGCAAATTATGGAATGAGCAAAAAAAAAAGAAGAAATGAATTCCTTTTGGGGCCCTCGCAAATTATCCAACCTCTTCTGCAATAATTCACTTTCTCACCAACGTCCCGGTGGTGGTACCTAGTACAAACTCGTTTGAGAAAGCTATCACGGTGTAATTTCATTCCAGAAAGGTAACTCGACTCTCCTTCTTCAAATCTCTCTGTGAATATTACGAAAGAAAAATACTGCTGGGATTTACTTGCCGAAAAAAATTCCTTACTCGGAAGTAAATTACGATTGAAGATTTGTGTTTTACGCAAATTTATCTTGGTTTCATAACTGCATGTCTTTTCTATTATGCCGGGATTTTACAATTGTTTCAAAGCCAGATTTGTTATTTGATGCTTATACTACAGTAAAATTTATGTTTTAATTTATATTATTAAGTGATTAGTTTAATTCCACTTTTAAATATGCTTTAATAATAAATTTAAGGTGGAGTTAAATGAATTTAAATAATGCAGTAAATTAGTTTTTAATTAATTAAATACACAAAATAATTGTTGAAAAAAGTTAAAATTTCCTTTAAAAAAGATTTACTTTTTCAATTTAATAATTTTTAAACTTACCGTATAAAATTATGAGTAATTTATATTGTATTAATTATTGAATTTTTATGAGGCTTATTTTGATACGTATCTAATTGTTACAATTATGTTATGTTCTTCATTGGCGAGAACAGCCCCATGGTGCGTGGTGGCTTAAGTGGATTACGAACCACTACCAACATCCTATGACATCGCCCGGCACCAAAATTAAACCTGTCTTATCGCTCGCTAGTCACTCGATACCTTCTGAATCTGAACGTTGTAGTTTGTAAATTCGATTTTGCAGTCTATACAGACCATTTTGGATCCATGCTATGAAATATAACAAATTTAGGATGGGTATTTTTCTAGTTCCTTTTGATGCTATTTTTTTGTTTAATACATAATGTGTTTTTTTTTTTTTTTTTTTTTTTTTTTTCTGTAAGAATCCAAATGGTCAAAGATGAGATTATTTTTATACTACTTTTTTAATACATAATGATTATTTTTTATTTATTAATTTCTTTGTTTATAGATCATAGCCTTTAATACTCTACAATGTCTTAATTTTTTCACTGCAATAATTTTTTTTATAATTATTTTTAATAAAACTTTTTTATAATTAGATTTATCTCTAAGTTTATATTCACTAAACTGAAACTAGAAATTTTTGTGATTTTTGTATTAATCCCATTTAAGCTGGTTTTTTTTGTCATACTAATATCTAGAAAGTTTTTAAAAATCTTTGCAAAACAAGACCATGAAACATGGTAAAAAATAAGAATGTCATTAACCGTAAAATAATTATTCTGTTGTAAAATTAATGAACTGTCAATGTCAGAATATTGCGAAAATTGGAAACGGCATTGGAATATATTAAAGCTCTCATTTTCTGAAGAAAGAAAATACTTTCTTCTAAGAAGACAAAACAAATTATGTATATATATACGGTAGAAAGATATATAGGAAGAAACTGCTTTACTTAACCAGATTACTTATCTACATATTTCTGACCAGAACTCCGAAGAACAAAGTATACTCATCCAATGCTATATTAGTAAGTAAACAGGAAATATTAATTACAGTCTTCACTTAATCGAATATTTTTTAATTGCATCTGGAAAAATGAGAAAATGCAATGGTATATGTGTTGCATTAATCTACGATTCGGGTTTCATTCACTTAAGAAAATATTTTCCGAGAATAACTTAAAAGACCTCTGGCGATGTTATTGATACGAAATTAAGTAATGGCGACATATTTCCCCTTATTTGAACATATCTTTTGTGTTAAGAACTTTAAAATGCTTTCTTAATTTGGTTTACTACAAACGAAAGAATAACTAAATAATGTGATTCACATGAAAGAATAACTATTTGCAGAGATCAGCAGTCTTTTAAAGTAGTAAAGACAATTTATTTGCTTAGAACTAATTGCGCATAATGCACTTATCGCAACCTGTTCTACAAGGATAATGCTTATTATGAACTTTCATTGAATGCATCTGCATGCATAACATTTGCATAACACAGAAAGAAACATTCGTAATGAAGATAATAGAAATTCTGTAAGATGTACGTAATGCATTTTATTATTTGGTAAACATTCATTTAATAAAATATCGCTTAGCAAGATCTGGAAACATCAAGATTATGTTAAATCTTTGAAGAGTTTCTTTTTGATAAACCTCATGATGATCACCTTAAATTACTTTCTGGGAAAGCACTTTAAATTAATTATTAGAAAATAGTAAATACGATTTAATTTATAATAAGGTATCTTAAATTAATATCTGTAACTGTTTTTGAGTTTCTTTTTCATGGTGATTATTTGAGAGATCATTCGACATTTGTACAGCACATGTGTAGCAAAATCAACTTTACCCAGAGTCCGCTATGGTGTATTTTGCATTATATGCATATTTAACTACCCTAATTAAAAAATTAGAAAATACAATCAATTAGGAATAAATTCCCTTTTTTTCTAGTAAATTCTTAAGGACTTTCCAGATTTTGATTTATAGAGTTCGTATAGAGTTTCTCGTAGATTTCTATTGTAATTTCGCTTCATTATTAACCGATATATTGCAGTTTGTAAATTTGATTTTGTTGTCATTTCAGATACATGTTTTAAATGTATAAAATTTAGTGTGGATATATTTCTAGTTCATTAAATGCTATTTTTTTAACTACATAATATTTTTTTTTTGTATCGTTTAGTTTTATTGTTTATAGCTCATATCCTTTAATAAACTTCAATGCCTTAATTTTTTCACTGCTATAATCACTTTTCTTACAAATAAATTTGTTTCTATGTTTAAATTCATTAAACTGAAACTAGAAATTTTTGTGATTATTATATTAATCCCATTTAAGCTGGTAAGATTGTTTGCCATACTAATACGTAGAATTTCTTTAAAAAAACTTTGCAAAAAATGACCAGGGCACATGATAAGAAATAAGAATGTAATAAAGTGTAAAAATAATTATTCTCTTGTAAAATTAATGAGCTGACCGATGACAGAATACTGTGAAAATTGGAAACGGAATTGGAATACATTACAGCTTCTCTTTTTCTGAAGAAAGAAAATACTTTCTTCTAAGCAGAGAAAAAAAACTATACGCTTAAAGATATATCTGAAGAAACAGTTTTTCTTAACCTGATTACATATAAATAATATAATTAAGATAACTTAACCTCATCAATGTAAAATATCTACAACTAATTATGTAGAACTATTAATGAAGTTTAAAATATTTATAATTTTATACAATAAGTTTCAAAATCATTAAATTAAAAATAAAAGAGAGGTAACTCATTTTGAAAAAAAAAATAATTATTTGTTCTTCAATTTTTTCATGTATTTAATTGTTTAATTTTATTTATTATGTGTTTAATTATTTAATTAGTTGTTTATTTTTAATTTATAACAAGGTACATTGAATTACTTTTTGACAATTCAGCATTAATTACTTAACAGAAAATAGTAAATATGATTTAGTTTATAAGAATACATCTTATATTAATTTCCGTAATATTTTTTAAATGGCTAATAACGGATTTAACATCATTCCACAATTGTACAACATATGTGTAGTAAAATAAACATTACGCAGAGTGTTCTATGCGGTATTTTGCATTATATGCATATTTAACTACCATAAATAAAAAAACAAATTAGAAAAGATAATCAATTAGGAATAAATTCCCTTTTTGTTCTACTAAATTCTTTAGGAGGACATTCCCGATTTTGATTTATAGAGTCCATTTCTATTCAATTTCACTTCATTATTAACCGGTATGTTGTAATTTGTAAATACAATTTTGCTGTCTAAACAGGTCATTTTAAGTACATGTTTTAAAATGTATGAAATTTAGGATGGATATTTTTCCAGTTCCTTTTAATGCAATTTTTTTTTTACTACATAATGTTTTATTTCTTTTTTTCTATTAATTAGTTTTATTGTTTATAGCTCTTATTCTTTAATAAACTTCAGTGTCTTAATTTTTTCACTATTATAATCTCTTTTTTTACAAATAAATTTATTTCTATGTTTAAATTCCTTAAACTAAAACTGGAAAATTTTATGATTTATTTCATTAATCCCATTTAATCTGTTAAAATTTTTTGCCATACTAATACCTAGAAACTTTTTAAAAACTTTGCAAAACATGGCCATGAGACATGGTAAAAATAAGAATGTCATTAACCGTAAAATAAATATTCTGTTGCAAAATTAATGAGCTGCCGATGTCAGAATACTGTTAAAATTGGAAACGGCATTAGAATACATTAAAGCTCTTCTTTTCGGAAGAAAGAAAATACTTTTTCTAAGCAGGAAAAAAAAAAAAAAAAAAAACGATACGCGGAAAGATATATCCGAAGAAACAGTTTTTCTTAACCAGATTAAATATCTGCATATTTCCGACCAAAATTCCGTAAGAGAACAAAGTTTTTATGTCTAGTAAGCAAACTTATCTAATGCTATTAGTAAGTAAACAGGAAAGATTAATTACAGTCTTCCGTTAATCGAATATTTTGTTAATTGCATCTGGGATAATGAGAAAATGCAATGGTATCTGTGTTGCTTTAATGTACGATTCCGGTTTCATTCACTTAAGAAAATATTTTCCGGGAACAACTTAAAACCCTCTGACGATGTTATTGATACGGAATTAAGTAATGGCTGCATCTTTCCCCTTATTTGAACATATCTTTTGTGTTAAGAACTTTAAAATGTTTTCTTAATTTGGTTTATTACGATGTGCGGGCTTCAAATGAAAGAATAACTATTTGCAAAGATCAGCCATCTTTTAAAGTAGTAAACAAAATTTATTTGCTTAGAACTAATTGCGTCTAATGCACTTATCGCAGTCCTACAAGGATAATGCTTACTATAAACTTTCATTGAATGCATCTGCATGCATAATATTTGCATAAAACAGAAAGAAAAATTCGTAATGAAGATAATAAAAATTCTGTAAGATTTACGAAATGCATTTTAAGATTTGGTAAACATTGATTTAATAAAGTATCGCCTTGCAAGATTTGGATCAGCAAAATTATGTTAAATCATTTCATTGTGTAATATTATAACCTTATTGTTAAATTCTATTTACATATTGGAAATTAAATGATTGTGCATTTAATATTATATCCCATTATTACCTGAATTAATTGTATAGACATAATTGAAAAGATCTTGTAATATGATTCTAATAATTTATATATAGTTTTCATTATGTTATTTTTCGCTAAACAGAGAATAGTAAATGTGATTTATTTTATAACGAGACATCTTAAATTACTATCTGTAAGTTTTTTTGATTTTTTTATGGCGAATATTTGATTTAAGATCATTCGACATCTGTACATCATATGTGTAGCAAAATCAACATTAACCAGACTCCGCTATGGATTATTTTGCATTATATGCATATTTAACTACCATAATTAAAAAAATAATACCATTATTTTCTTTTTACTACATAATGTTTTTCTCTTTTTTAACACGCTCTTATTAGTTTCACCTGTATGTTTGTTTGTTTGTAATTGACTCTTCGGACTCGATTTTGCCATACTTTAAGCGATCAGATTTACTTTAAACGTTGTAAACTTATCACATACCGACGAAATGAAATATTCTGATAAGTTTATTATCTCATTTTGATTAGAATCGCCAGGATTAGTGATTTTAATTTAACTTATGAAGAGCAATTTATCCCATGTAGAATGAATGTACCTAAGACATTCAAACCTGATGGGACAGTGGCACAGCGGATAACGCGCCTGACTACGGATCAGGAGATTCAATTTTCGAATCCTGGCTGGCTCGACATATTCTCATTTAGCCTTTATTTTACTCACACTTAAACAATTATTACAATTATTGTAAGAACTATAGTTCCAGTCCTCCGTACCGGGAACTCATTTAAATATTATAGTTTAAAAACACTAAAAAACACGCTTTTAGAGATAATCAAACTAAAAAGTAAAAAATAATTGTTAACATAAAAATAAAATTACTGACGTGAAAATTAATGTCACTGTTCTAAAAGCGTGGCGTGCTTTGTATGACATTTTTTAAACTAACTCTGCATTTCTGAAGGAAACTAGTGAAAAATTATAACGATTGATATCGAGCAACGCACGCTTTTAGAACAGTGACACTAATTTTCTCATCAGTAATTTTATTCTTATGTAAACAATTATTTCTTTACTTTTTAGTTTGATTAACTCTAAAAGCGTGTTTTTTAGTGTTTTTAAACTATAATTTACTTTTTATTAACTAGTTTTATTGTTAATAGCTCATATCCTTTAATAAACTTCAATGTTTTAATTTTTTCTCTACTATAATCAATTTTCTTA
Organism: Caerostris darwini; assembly: GCA_021605075.1. Taxonomy (NCBI): domain Eukaryota; kingdom Metazoa; phylum Arthropoda; class Arachnida; order Araneae; family Araneidae; genus Caerostris; species Caerostris darwini. The sequence continues at coordinate 191,158 of BPLQ01015482.1, forward strand.
CAAATAAATTTATCACTATGTTAGAATTCTTCAAACTGAATTTAACAAACTGAATCCCATTTAAGCTGTTAATATTTTTTGCCAGACTAATACCTGGAATTTTTTTTAAAATTTCGCGAAACATAACTATGAGATATGAGAAAAAATAAGAATGTCATTACCCATAAAAGTAATTATACTCTTGTAATATTAATGAGCTGCCGATGTCAGAATACCATGAAAATTGGAAACGGAATTGGAATACATTAAAGCTCCTCTTTTTCCTAAGAAAGAAAATTCTTTCCTGAGCAGAAAAAAAACAAAAAACGATACGTGGAAAGATATATCCGAAGAAACTGTTTTTCTTAACCCGATTAAAAATATCTGCATATTTCCGACCAGAATTCCGAAGATGTTTATGTCTAGTAAGCATACTTATCTAATGCTATTAGTAAGTAAACAGGAAAGATTAATTACAGTCTTCCGTTAATCAAATATTTTGTTAATTGCATCTGGGATAATGAGAAAATGCAATTGTATCCATGTTGCGTTAATGTACGAATCGGGTTTCATTCACTTAAGAAAATATTTTCTGGGAACAACTTGAAAGCCCTCTGGCGATGTTATTGATACGAAATTAAGTAATGGCTGCATCTTTACCCTCATTTGAAGATATCTTTTGTGTTAAGAACTTTAAAATGCTTTCTTAATTTGGTTTGTTACGATGTGCGTGTTTCAAATGAAAGAATAACTATTTGCAAAGATCAGCCATCTTTTAACGTAGTAAACAAAATTTATTTGCTTAGAACTAATTGCGGCGTAATGCACTTATCGCAGCCCTTCTACAGGGATAATGCTTATTATTAACTTTCTTCGAATGCATCTCCATGCGTAATATTTGCATAAAACAGAAAGAAAAATGCGTAACTGAAGATAATCAAAATTCTGTAAGATGTACGAAATGCATTTTATGATTTGGTAAACATTCATTTAATAAAATATCGTTTATCAAGATTTGGAACATCAAAATTATGGTAAACCATTGAATAGTTTCTGTTGTTAAAATTTAACAAAGATTACAAATTATTTCATTGTATAGTATGATTACCTTATTGTTAAATTATATTTACATTTTGGAAAAAAAATGAATGTGTATTTAATATTATATATCATTATTACCTGAATTAATTGTATAGATATAAGTGAAAAGTTCCAGTGAAGTTTTTCTAATAGTTTATAGATTGTTTTCACAATTTTATTTTTCCCTTAAAAGAAGATAGTAAATGTGATTTAGGTTATAACAAGACGTCTTAAAATACTTTCTATAATATAGGGCGAATAATTGACTTGAGATCGTTCGACATTTGTACAGCATATGTGTAATAAAATCAACATTACCCAGAGTGCGCTATGAGGGATTTTGTATTATATGCATATTTAACTACCATAATTAAAAAAAAAAATAGAAAAGACAACCTATTAGGAATAAATTCCCTTTTTTTTTCTACTGAATTCGTAAGGAGGACTTTCCCCATTTCGATTTATAGAGTCCATTTCTGGTAGATTTCTATTCAATTTCGCTTTATTAATAACCGGTATGTTGCAATTTGTAAATTCGATTTTGTTGTCTAAACAGGTTATTTTAGGTACATGTTTGAAAATGTATGAAATTTTGGATGAATATTTTCTAGTTCCTTTTTTTGCCGTTTTTTTTTACTACATATACATATATATATATATTTTATTAATTAGTTTTATTGCTTACAGCTCATATCCTTTAATACACATGAATGTCTTAATTTTTTCACTGCTATAATTTCTTTTCTTACAAATAAATTTATCTATATGTTTAAATTCATTCAACTGAAACTAGAAATTTTTATGATTTATTTTATTAATCCCATTTAATCTGTCAATATTTTTTGCCATACTAATACCAAGAAATATTTCTTAAAAACTTTGTAAAACCTGACCATGAGACATATTAAAATATAAGAATGTCATTAACCGTAAAAATAATTATTCTGTTGCAAAATTAATGAGCTGCCGATGTCAGAATACTGTAAAAATTGGAAACTGCATTGGAATACATTAAAGCTCTTCTTTTCGGAAGAAAGAAAATACTTTCTTCTAAGCAGGAAAAAAAAAACATACGCAGAAAGATATATCCGAAGAAACAGTTTTTCTTAACCCGATTAAATATCTGCATATTTCCGACCAGAATTCCTTAAGAGAAAAAAAGGTTTTTAGTCTAGTAAGCATACTTATCTAATGCTATTAGTAAGTAAACAGGAAAGATTAATTACAATCTTCAGTTAATCGAATATTTTGTTAATTGCATCTGGGATAATGAGAAAGTGCAATGGTATCTGTGTTGCGTTAATATTTTCCGGTAACAACTTAAAAACCCTCTGGCGATGTTATTGATACGAAATTAAGTAATGGCTGCATCTTTCCCCTTATTTGAACATATCTTTTGTGTTAAGAACTTTAAAATGCTTTCTTAATTTATTTCATTACGATGTGCGTGCTTTAAATGAAAGAATAACTATTTGCAAAGATCAGCCATCTTTTAAAGTAGTAAACAAAATTTGTTTGCTTAGAACTAATTGCGCGTAATGCGCTTATCGCAGCCCTTTTACAAGCATAATGCTTACTATTAACTTTCATTGTATGGATCTGCATGCATAATATTTGCATAAAACCAGAAGAAAAATTCGTAATGAAGATAATAAAAATTCTGTAAGATGTACGAAATGCATTTTAAGATTTGGTAAACATTGATTTAATAAACTATCGCTTTGCAAGATTTGGAACATCAATATTATGTTAAATCATTTAATAGTTCCTGTTTATAAAATTTAACAATGATCACAAATTATTTCATTGTATAATATGGTTAACTTATTGTTAAATTTTATTTACTTATTGGAAATTAAATGAATGTGTATTTAATAATATATCTCATTATTTTCTTAATTAATTGTATAGACATAAGTGAAAAGATCTTGTAATATTTTTCTAATAAATTATATATTGTTTTCATAATGATAATTTTCACTAAACAGAAAATAGTAAATGTGATTAGTTTATAACAAAAAATTTTAAATTATTATCTGTAAGTTTCTTTTTTTTTATTTTTTTTTATGCCGAATATTTGCCTTGAGATCATTTGACATTTGTACACCATAGGTGTAAAAAAATCACCATTACCCAGAGTACGCTATTGAGTATTTTGGATTATATGCATATTTAACTACCATAATTAAAAAAAATAATACCATATATTTTTTTTTTACTGCATAATGTATTTTCTCTTTTTTTAACACCATTTTATTAGTTTCCCCTGTATGTTTGTTTGTTTGTAACTGACTCTTTGGACTTGATTTTGCCGTACTTCAAGCAATCAAATTTATTTTAAACGTTGTGATCTTATCAAGGACCGACGACAATAAAATATTTTGATAAATTTATTACATCATGATTAGGATCCCAGGATTAGTGATTGCAATTTAACTTATGAAGAGCAATTTAACTGATGTAGAATGAAAGTACCTAAGACATTCAAACCTACGTGGGACAGTGGCACAACGGATAACGCGCCTGACTGTCGGATCAGGAGATTCCCTGTTCGAATCCAGGCTGGCTCGACATATTCGTCATTTAGCCTTTGTTTTACTCACAATTAAACAATTATTGCAATTATTGTAAGAACTATAGTTCCAGTCCTCCGTACCGGGAACTCATTTAAATATTATAGTTTAAAAACACTAAAAAACACGCTTTTAGAGATAATCAAAGTAAAAAAATAATTGTTAACATAAGAATAAAATTACTGACGAGAAAATTAATGTCACTGTTTTAAAAGCGTGGGGTGCTTTGTATGACATTTTAAAAATAACTCTGCATTTCTGAAGGAAATTACTGAAAAATTATAACGATTGATATCGAGCACCCCACGCCTTTTAGAACAGTGATATTAATTTTCTCATCAGTAATTTTATTCTTATGTTAACAATTATTTTTTACTTTTTAGTTTGATTAACTCTAAAAGTGTGTTTTTTAGTATTTTTAAACTATAATTTACTTTGTATTAACTAGTTTTATTGCTTATATAGGTCATATCCTTTAAAACATTTCTATGTTTTAAATTTTTCTCCTATAATAATCTATTTTCTTACAAATAAATTTATCACTATGTTAAAATTCTTCAAACTAAATTCCATTTAAGATGTTAATATTTTTTGCCTGACTAATAGCTAGAATTTTTTTAAAAACTTCGCAAAACATAACCAGGAGACATGAGAAAAAATAAGAATGTCATTACCCATAAAAGTAATTATACTCTTGTAATATTAATGAGCTGCCGATGTCAGAATACTATGAAAATTGGAAACGGAATTGGAATACAAATAAAGCTCCTCTTTTTCCTAAGAAAGAAAATGCTTTCCTGAGCAGAAAAAAAAAAAAAAAAAAAAAAAAACGACACGCGGAAATATATATCCGAAGAAACTGTTTTTCTTAACCTGATTAAATATCTGCATATTTCCGACCAGAATTCCATAGCAGAACAAAGTTTTTATGTACAGTAAGTATACACATCTAATGCTGTTAGTAAGTAAACAGGAAAGATTAATTACAGTCTTCACTTAATCGAATATTTTGTTAATTGCATCTGGGATAATGAGAAAATGCAATGGTATCTGTGTTGCGTTAATGTACGAATCGGGTTTCATTCACTTAAGAAAATATTTTCCGGGAACAACTTAAAAGCCCTCTGGCGATGTTATTGATACAGAATTAAGTAATGGCTGCATCTTTACCCTTATTTGAAAACATATCTTTTGTGTTAAGAACTTTAAAATGCTTTTTAATTTGGTTAATTTCGATGTGCGTGCTTCAAATGAAAGAATAACTATTTGCAAAGATCAGCCATCTTTTAAAGTAGTAAACAAAATTTATTTGCTTAGAACTAATTGCACATAATGCACTTATGCAGTCTGTTCTACAAGGATAATGCTTATTATTAATTTCTTCGAATGCATCTCCATGTATAATATTTGCATAAAACAGAAATAAAAATTCGTAATGAAGATAATAGAAATTCTGTAAGATGTACAAAATGCATTTTATGATTTGGTAAATATTCATTTAATAAAATATCGTTTACCAAGTTTTGGAACATCAAAATTATGTGAAATCATTAAATACTTCATATTGATAAAATTTAACAAAGATATAAAATAATTTCATTGTGTAATATGGTTACCTTATTGTTAAATTCTAATTACATATTGAAAATTAAATGAATGTATATTTAATATTATATCTCATTATTACCTGGATTTATTGTATAGACATAAGTGAAAATATCCATTATAATTTTTCTTATAACTTATATATTGATTTTATCATTTCTAAATTAAAAAATAAATAATGTGCAATAAATAATATTTGGAATTCTATTAATATAGGCAATATGTAATAAAAAATACATTTAAAATAGTATTATATATTATTTTAAATTTTATATGAAAATTACATTTTTATAATAGTATCTAATAAATAATTTATTTTTAATGTATAGTTTTACATGAATTATATATGATTTATGCTGTTATTATTTATGTATAAAATATGTAAAAAATAATCACATTTATAATAGTATTATATATTATTTTTAATGCATTTCATATTATTTACCCTTATTATTTTTAATGTAAATAATGTGTAATATACAATTACAAGGTCCTAATGATTGAGTGAATAGCGTTCTGGCGCTCGGTACCACATGTTTCGAGTTCGAATTCCGTTTCTGAAATGTTTGTTAGGGTTCAGAATCCACTTTAAACCTCAGGTCTCGATGTAATACGACTGTTGGTTTTAGGACTGATAATCATACCACATAAAAATAATACACCCACTGTCTCGAAATCTGCCATGAGGCACATGGCCTTAGACCGCCGTAGGACTTTTCTTCCAATAAAGAAGAGTATAACAAAACTATAAGGATTAGATAATAAAAAAACACTTAAATGACTATTAATGTAATGCAAAATCATCATAATCTTATACAATAAGTTTCAAAATTATTAAATTCAAAATGAAAGACATGCAATTATTTTTTAAAAGAATATTATTTTTAAAGAAATTTTTTTAAAGAATTATTTATCTTTGTTCTACAATTTTTTTATGTATTTAATTAATGAAATATGATTTAATTCATTATTTAAATTCATTCAATTCCGCCTAAATTTAGCATTACATCATATTTAACAGTTAAATTGAACTAATCACTAATTTATATAAATTAAGATATAAATACAGTTTACTGCATTAGGACCATCAAATAACTAAGCTGCCTTTTAAACAATTATAAAAGTCTTGCTGTGCATAATAGAAAAGACTTACATTTATGAAACCAAGATAAATGTGCAAAAAACAGAAATCCTCAATCTTAATTTATTTTGGAGCAAGGAATTTTTTTTTTCTCCAAGTAAATCCCAGCAGTATTTTTCTTTCGTAATATTCACAGAGAGATTTGAAGAAGGAAAGCAAAGCTGTCTTTCTGGAATGGAAATTACACCGTGATAGCTTTCTCAAACGAGTTCGTACTAGGTACCACCACCAGGACGTTGGTGAGAAAGTGAATTATTGCAGAAGAGGTTGGATAATTTGCGAGGGCATCCAAAAGGAATTCATATCTTCTTTTTTGCTCGTTTATTTTTTGAAAGGAAGCATTAAAAATGTTTTTGGATTTTCCATCTTGGACGGAATATATTCCCGCAGTTCTTAAATATGTTTCCTTATTCGATTTAGAAACAGTAATTCTCAACGGAAATTTAGTTAATGCGAGAGAGAGATTTTAAAAGAAACAGTGTTAAGTTTTCTGGTTTATAAACAAAAGGATCGTTTTATATCTCATTGTAATAGCAGCAAAGAATATTTCTCTGCAGATTTATCTTTTGAAGTTGACATGAAGTTCAAGATAGAATCCGTATTTAAAATTCGTTCAGATGAATTGCACACATATAACAATATATATATTTATATATTGGTTTCATAATTTTTATATTGAAATAAGTAAGTATGTAATAATATTATTATTGTAAATAATATATAATAAATATTTACATTAATAATATTATTAAATATTATTTTTACTGTATTTCAGATTATCATACCTGTAATTATTTATTAATTTAAATAAAATGCAATAAAAAATTACATGGGCCTAATAGTTGAGAGAATAATGTTCTGAAACTGAGAACTGCAGGTTTGAGTTCGAGACTCGCGTGTTCCATAGATATTTGTAGTGGTTCGGAATCCACTTTAAACAATAGATCCCGGTCTAATACGACTGTAGGGCGTAGTGTTAAAAATCCTAACAAGTAAAAAGAAGACATTACCTATCTCAAAATCTGTAAGTAGGCGGACAGCCTTGGCCCACTATGGGGCAGTTACGCCACTGAAGAAGATATCATAATTATAATAATTAGATAATACTAAAATAATATCCTTAACATTTCAACTATTAATTTAATAGAAAATGTTCATCATTTTGTACAATAAGTTTAAAAAGTTTTAAATTGAAAATGAATGAAATGTAATTCATTTTTAAAAGTAATTTTTTTAACTTTTTTGTTCTACAATTTTTTTATATATTTAATGAATGAAATGTAATTTACTGCTTTGTTTAAATTCATTAAATTCCATCTTAAATGTAGTATTACATCCTATTTATCATCGGAATTAAACTAGTCACTTAATAATATAAATTATGAAGTAAATTTAATTTACTGTATTAGAGGCATCAAATAAGTCAGCTGCTTTTTAAACAATAATAAAATCTGACATAATATAAAAACTTACAGTTATGAAACCAAGATAAATGTGCATAAAATACAAATCCTCAATCTTAATTTATTTTGGAGTAAGGAATATTTTTGCACTTATAAAACCCAGCAGTATTTTTCTTTCGTAATATTCACAGAGAGATTTGAAGAAGGAGAGCAAAGCTATCTTTCTGGAATGAAATTACACCGTGATAGCTTTCTCAAACGAGTTCATACTAGGTACCACCACCAGGACGTTGGTGAGAAAGTGAATTATTCCAGGTGAGGTTGGATAATTTGCGAGGGCATCCAAAATGAGTTCGTATCTTCTTCTTTTTTGCTCGTTTATTTTTGAAATGGAAGCATCAAAATGTTTCTGGATTGTCTATCTTGGACGGAAAATATTCCCGCAGCTCTTAAATTTGTTTTCTTATTCGATTTAGAAACAGTAATTCTCAACGGAAATTTATTTAATGCGAGAGATAGATTTTAAAAGAAACAGTGAGATACAGAAATATTGAAGTTAGGGTTTCTGGTTTATAAACGAAAGAATCGTTTTGTTTCTCATTGAAATAATGGCGAATAATATTTCTCTACAGATTTATCTTTCGAAGTTCAAATGAATTTCAAGAAATAATCCATGTATAAATTTCGTTCAGATGAATTGCACAGATCTCAGTTAGTTATTTTGGTAAATAGATACAAAGTAATATGAGCATAACAAAAAATCCTCAAAATTTCCTTATTAATATTTGTTAATATTAATTGAAACCAATATCTTTCTAATGTATTTACAATAAATCTTGATTAATAGTAATTGTTCCAGAAATAAGTAAAATTTATCACTAAATATAAAATATCCCTATATATAAAATATATATCACTAAATAAAAAATGTTCGAGAATTCTACAATTTTTTAAGTTACTCTTATTAAGTTAGTTAAGCATGCCAAACTGTTGCTGACCGTCTAATTAGCCTAAAGAGTACACAAATTTATCGTAGAACGACAAACTAAACCAAATATTCATTGGCTCAAACAACCCCGCGGTGGTCCAAGGCCGCCTGCGTACTTACAGATTTCGCAACATGAGATGTTTTCTTTTCACGCAGTTGGATTCTTATCCTACACCCAACAGTCGTATTAGACTGGGACATAAGGTTTAAAGTGGATTCATAACCACTGCAAACATCCATAGCACCGCATGGACTCAAATGCGAAACTTGTAGCACAGAGCGCCAGAACGCTATTCACTCTACCAACAGGCCCCTGTAATTGTTTATTTCATATTATTTACGTCAATAAATAATTACAAGGTAAATAATATGCAATTCAGTAAAAATTATATATAATAATATTATTAATGCAATTATTTTTACATATTGTGTACATTAATAAATAATTACACGATAAATAATATATATTGCATTAAAATAATATATAATATTATTGATATATTTTTATTACAAATTATTTACATTAATATTAACTATTATTTATTACACCTTATTTATTTTTAATTTAAAAATTATGAAGGCAATATATAAATTATAAGAAGAATGCTGGATCTTTGCATTTGTCTCTATCTAATAAATCCAGGTATTATTGATACATAATATTATATATACATTCATTTAATTTCCATTATGTAAATATAATTTAACAATAAGGTAACCATATTACACCATGAAATGATTTTAAATCTTTGTTTAATTTAATCAATATGAATTATTCAATGATTTAACAAAATTTTGATGTTTCAGATCTTACTAAGCGATATTTTATTAAATGAATATTTAACAAATCATAAAATACATTTCGTAGATCTTACAGAAATTGTATTATCTTCGTTACGAATTTTTATTTCTGTTTTATGCAAATATTATGCTTTCAGATGCATTCGATGAAAGTTAATAATAAGCATTATCCTTGTAGAACAGGCTGCGATAAGTGCATTATGCGCAATTAGTTCTAAACAAATAAATTGTGTTTACTACTTTAAAAGATGGCTGATCTTTGCAAATAGTTATTCTTTCATTTGAAGCACGCACATCGTAACAAACCAAATTAAGAAAGCATTTTAAAGTTCTTAACACAAAAGATATGTTCAAATAAGGGGAAAGATGCAGCCATTCCTTAATTCTGTATCGTTAACATCACCAGAAGGTTTTTAAGTTGTTCAGAAAATATTTTCTTAAGTGAATGAGACCCGAATCTTACATTAACGCAACACAGATACTATTGCATTTTCTCATTATCCCAGATGCAATTAACAAAATATTCGATTAAGTGAAGACTGTAATTAATCTTTCCTGTTTACTTACTAATAGCATTAGATAAGTGTACTTACTAGACATAAAAAGTTTGTTCTTCGGAATTCTAGTCGGAAATATGCAGATATTTAATCAGGTTAAGAAAAACAGTTTCTTCGGATATATCTTTCCGCGTATCGTTTTTTTTTTTTCTGCTTAAAAGAAAGTATTTTCTTTCTTCAGAAAAGAAGAGCTTTAATGCATTCCAATGCCGTTTCCAATTTTCACACTATTCTGACATCGACAACTCATTAATTTTACAAGAAAATAATTAATTTTACGATTAATGACATTCTTATTTTTTACTATGTCTGAGGATTATGTTTTGCAAAGTTTTTAAAAAATATTCTAGGTATTATTACTGCAAAAAAAATCTTAACAGCTTAAATAGGATTAATGCAATTATCATAAAATGTCTAGTATCAGTTTAAAGAATTTAAACATATAGACAAATATAATTATAAGAAAAGAAATAATTTTATGGAGAAAAATTAAGACTTTGATGTTTATTAAAAGGTATGAGCTGTAACAAGGAAATTAAATAAATAAAAATAATTATGTATTAAAAAAGTAGCATAAAAAATAACTAGAAAAATATTCATCTAAATTTCATACATTTTAGAACATGTACCTAAAATAGCATGTTAAAAAAAAATCGAATTTACAAACTCAAACATACCTGTTAAATATTAAAGCGAAATTAAATAGAAATCTACCAGAAATGAACTCAAATAATTAAAATCTGGAAAGTCTTCATTAAGTATTTATTGAAAAAAAGGGATTTTATTCCTAATTGATTGTCTTTTATATTTTTTTAATTATAATAGTTAAATATGTATATAATGCAAAATACCCTATAGCGCACTCTTGGAAAAGTTGATTTGCTATACATATGCTGTATAAATATCCAATGATCTGAAGTCCATTATTAGAAATTTTAAAAAAAATATTACAGAAAGTAATTTACGGTGCCTTATTATGAACTAAATCACCTTTATTATTTTCTGTTAAGTAAAAATAAATTATGAAAAAAATATATAAATTATTAGAAAAGCATTACAGGATCTTTTCCCTTATGTCTATAAAATAAATCCTAGTAAGAATGAGATAAAATATTAAATAAAAATTCATTTAATATCCAGTATGTAATTAGAATTTAACAATAAGGTAACCATATTACACAATGAAATAATTTGAAACCTTTATTAAATTTTATCAATATAAACTATTCATTGGTTTAACAGAATTTTAATGTTCCACATCTTGCTAAGCGATATTTTAATAAATGAATGCTTACCATATCATGAAATGTATTTCGTACATCTCACATAATTTCTATTATCTTCATTACGAATTATTCTTTCTGTTATATGCAAATGTTATGCATGGAGTTGCATTCGATGATAGTTAATAATAAGCATTATCTTTGTAGAAGGGCTGCGATAAGTGCATTATGGCAATTAGTTCTAAGCAAATAAATTTTGTTTACTACTTTAAAAGATGGCTGATCTTTACAAATAGTTATCCTTTCATTTGAAGCACGCACATCGTAATAAACCAAATTAAGAAAGCATTTTAAAGTTCTTAACACAAAAGATATGTTCAAATAAGGGGAAAGATGCAGTCATTACTTAATTTCGTATCAATAACATCGCAGAGGGTTTTTAAGTTGTTCCCGGAAAATATTTTCTTAAGTGAATGAAACCCGAATCATACATTAACGCAACACGGATACTATTGCATTTTCTCATTATCTCAGATGCAATTAACAAAATATTCGATTAAGTGAAGACTGTAATTAATCTTTCCTGTTTACTTACTAACAGCATTAGATGAGTATACTTACTGTACATAAAAACTTTGTTCTGTTACGGAATTCTGGTCGGAAATATGCAGATATTTAATCAGGTTAAGAAAAACAGTTTCTTCGGATATATCTTTCCGCGTATCTTTTTTTTTTCTGGTTGGAAAAGTATTTTCTTTCTTTAGAAAATGAGAGCTTTAATGTATTCCAATGCCGTTCTCTATTTTAACAATATTCTGACATCGTCAGCTCCTTAATTTTACAAGAGAATAATTATTTTACGGTTAATGACATTCTTATTTTTTATCATGTACCATGGTCATCTTTTGCGAAATTTAAAAAAAAAAAATTCTAGATATTAGCGCGGCAAAAAAATATTAACAGCTTAAATCGGATTAATGCAATAATTATAAAACTTTAGTTTCAGTTTGATGAATTTAAACATAGAAGATAAATATAATTACAAAAAAAGTGATTATTGCAGTGAAAAAATTAAGGCAATTAAGTTTATTAAAGGATATGAGCTGTAAACAAGAAAATTAATAGATAAAAAAAATCATTATGTATTCAAAATAGTATAAAAACAACTAAAAAATTATCCATCCTAAATTTCAAACATTTTAGAACATGGACCTAAAATAGCCTGATTAGACAGCAAAATCGAATTTACAAACTACAACATACAGGTTCAAAAATAAAATGTAGGCCTGGATTGCCGAATGGCTAGCGCTCGATACCACAACATTGGGTTCAAGTCGCGGCGGCGCCATTGATGTTTATATTGGTTCGGAATCCACTTTAAGCCGTAGTTCTCTGCCGAATATGGTTATAGAGCTTTGGCATATGACTGGTAACCCTAATCCTTAAAAATTCACTGACAAGGCGCCAAGTAAGACTTCTACATACGGCTGCCCATCATAACAGAAGCTGCACCCATTTCCCTCCTTTTATGAGTTCACATGGGTTCTTGGACTTGATCCAGATGTTTATATCTACCGAGTGGGACAAGAAACAATACAACAACATAATAAAGCGAAATTGAATACAAATCTAAAAGAAGTTGCCTCTATAAACCAAAATCTTTAAAATCTTCACTAGGCATTTAATAGAAGAAAAGGGAATTTATTCCTAATTGATTGTATTTTTAATTTTTTTTAAATTATAGTAATTAAATATGCATATAATGCAAAATACCCTATACCACACTCTGGGTAATGTTGTTTTTGCTAGGCATATACTGTTTAATGTAGAATGATCTCAATTTATTTATTCACAATTTTTAATAAAAAATATTACAAGGAGTAATATAAGATGTCTTATTAAATAGCTAAATCCTATTTACTATTTTATCGAGGTGCCTAATATTATATTATTTTAATTTGAGGTATCATGTAATAAACTAAATTATATGTACTATTTTCTGTTATGAAAAAAATATGTTTTACTGCACATCCATATATGCAGATGCTGATGGATTATTTTAAATGCAATATAAATTTTTGCTGTGTTGAATAATTTATATAAAATGCAGAATTTCTTTTTATGTGAATAAATAGAGATTTGTCTCTAATGCATTGAATCCAATGCTTTATTTAGAATAGGAAATATTTAAGAATTTTCTTTTTACATGATATGAATATAATTTAGAAATTACTTTTTATTAAACTTACATGCAAGAGAAATTTTTAAGCTTCATATTAGTTGTTATGCTTTTGTAAAATCGTTATTATTTCACAAAACTGAAATATAAATAGAGTTCTTATTCTTCTTTTTATGAGAAATAATTATTATGTTACCATGTTTTCACTTCAAATAAGAAAAGGAATTATGGTAAGTTTACAGCAGGTCGTGGAATTATCAAAAGATTTATGGTTTCTATCATGATTTTTTTTAAATTTATATATTTATAAATGACGATATACTAAAACATTCTGCTTGTATTCAAATTACCAATTTATTGTTTATATAAGGCAGAAATTGTCATGAGATATACACAAAATAATTACACATCTATAAAGAAAAAAATATCTACCTTAATTTTAAGTTTTTACTTTTATTTTAATTAAGGTTATATAATTAAGAAACCGAAATCAGGTCGCAATAATCATTTCAAAATGCTTGGCTATGTAAGACAGCCATGACATTTAATTACTTCTTTTCAACAGGACACGAATGCCTTCAAACGAAACCATCATAAATCAGCCACTACCCACCAAGAATTCCAGTGATTTACTCAACCACCCTTTTATACCAGTACAGACATTTAGGACACTGAATGCATCCTATCACGCGACGCGGTATAAAACCTGGAACCGTGACCATAAATTTCAGCTGTGAAGGCAGATGTCTAAGAACCTCACGTCCAAAGAAGAACTTTTACCTGCTTCTCTTCCATTCTGATTTCCAAGCGTCGAACGAAAAGAAAAAGGAAAAATAAAGAAACTAGCAATTTAGGAAGGCAATCTATATTTCATACTTTGGTTCAAATCTACCCCACCGCCAAAGGATGTATGGAACTGAAGCAACGCAAGCTTACCTGTAAATTATTGAAGAAGTCCTTACTGATTCCATCGGGAACCATAAACCTGGACCTTTATTCTACTCTAAGAACAGAATCGGGGAGGACAAAAAACGCATTCTATAGCAGCTGGTCACAATTTTAGGAGGAAGAGGAGAGAACAGTGAATGCTCTGGACGGAATTGTTTTATTATTTAGCTTATTGGGCCTGTCTAGGAAGGTTTGGCAAGTAAAATGCTGCCAGCAGCTGATGAATAAATATCTGTTGTTCAGTATTTATACCTCGTCTGAATCAAGATAGACACACGAGAAAACAATTCAGGACAAACAATTTTTTTTCTCGAGAAAGATTTGCCAGTTATCCAATAAACATTTCTTTTTTTTTTTTATTTTATACTGTTACCAAATAACTAAATAAGAGGATTTATTAGAAAATATAGTATGGTTCTTTATATTTAATACAATTATTATAATAACTTAAATGATCATACAATGAACAATGGATAAATGTTAATTTATCACCGTATTATCATACGTAACATATTTCCAATAAAAAAATTAAAAAATGTCATATACTATTAAGAAGTTTTGTTGATTAAAAAGGTCATTTTATAGTTTTACATATTGGCTATATAACTACTTGATTTATTATATTCTTATAAATTTCAAATAACTACGTAGCAGTAGAACTATTGTGTAAACAAAAGATACACAAAGTGGAAGATATAAAAAGTAAGAAAAATATCCTAACCTAAAAAAATTATACTGCGCTATTTTTCAAAATATTTGTTGGAAATTTAAGAAGACATAAGAGATGGTTAAAATAATTGCCTATAAAATAATATTAAAAAATGTGTAAATTTCTTTAAAGTTTCAATTGTTATTTTAGATTAGGTTATATAATGAAGAAACCAAAATCACGTCTCAATAATCATTTCAAAATTCTTGGCCATATAAGGGACCCATTACATTTAATTACTTCTTTTCCACAGGACACGAATGCCTTCAAACAGAACCATCATAAATCAACCACTACCCACCAGGAATTCCAGTGATTTACTCAACCACCCTTTTATACCAGTACAGACATTTAGGACACTGAATGCATCCTATCACGCGACGCGGTATAAAAACTAGAACCGTGACCATAAATTTGAGCTGTGAAGGCAGATGTCTAAGAACCTCACGTCCAAAGAAGAACTTTTACCTGCTTCTCTTCCATTCTGATTTCCAAGTGTCGAACGAAAGGAAAAAGGAAAAAAAAGAAACTAGCAATTTAGGAAAGCAATCTATATTTCATACTTTGGTTCAAATCTACCCCACTGCCAAAGCATGTATGGACTGGAGCAACGCAAGCTTACCTGTAAATTATTGAAGAAGTCCTTTCTGATTCCGTCGGGAACCATAAACCTGGACTTTTATTCTACTCTATGAACAGAACCGGGGAGGGCAAAAAACGCATTCTATAGCAGCTGGTCACAATTTTAGGAGGAAGAGGAGAGAACAGTGAATGCTCTGGAAGGAATTGTTTTATTATTTAGCTTATTGGCCATGTCTAGGAAGGTTTGGCAAGTAAAATGTTGCCAGCAGCTGATGAATAAATATCTTGTTTTAAGTATTTATACCTCGTCTGAATCATGATAGACACACGAGAAAACAATTCAGGACAAACAATTTTTTTCTCGAGAAAGATTTGCGTGGTATCTAATAAATATGTCTTTTTTGATTTTATTCAGTTACCGTACTAATAATAAATAAATAAGAAAGATGATTCTATTAGAAAATATTTTATAGTTCTTTATACTTAGTACAATTATTATTGTTGCTTAAATAATCATGTAATCCACAATGAATAAATATTAATTTATCACCATATTATCAAACTTAAAATAAAAAGTTAAATAATTTAATAAATTATTAAATAGTTTTATTGATTAATAAAGTCCCTTTATAATTTTCAAAGACACTGCAAAAAGATTTATTTTATTTTTATAGATTACAAACACTTACGTAGCAGTAGAACTTTTGTGCAAAATATTAAAGATAGTTTTGTATGTAAAAACAAATTATAAATATAGTATTTTTTTCAAAATGTTTGTTTTTACCACTTAATGCAGGACTTTTTCCATTTTTGGAAATTAATGTTTGGTGGGTGTAAGGTGATTTTTTTTTTTTTTCTAGGAAACATGACCACATTATTTGTGTAAATTATATTAAATGCACTTGTTGCGCATTTAATGTTGTCCAAGCTTATTTGATCTTATAGTTATATCTTATACTTTGGTAACATATATCCATTTATAGTAACATATTTTATGTATAGTGCATATTCCATTTATAGTACATATTTAGTAACATATTTCCTTGTAACATATATTCATAGATTTTTATACATTTCAAACTTACTTTCTCAGATGTAAATAAAGAATAAAGAGCTATGCTAGTAGAGATTTTAGGGTCTGTGCAGGCATCATGTTAAACAGGCCAAGAGGGCTCTTGGGGTATTGCCGGTGATGTTTTTTTTTTCTGAAATATAAGGATAAATCTTGGAATCTCATAATTGCATCTTCCACGCTACAGATTGTATTGAACCTGTGCTTGTTGGAATGGACAACAATTTATAGGGTTCACCCGGTCAGCTTTTTCTTGAAAATGATGATATTAGATTAATTTTTTGTCCAATCAGATTTCTAGACTTAAATTTCTTATTTTCTGGAATATTTTAAGGTGGACAACTGCTATTTGCCTTTCATCTCCTACATCCATTAATGCTAGGAAATATCATTACCGATGGATCGTAACCGACTGTAACTGTTTTAAAATATGAATTTTCGTTGTGAAATCATTATAATTTCAATATAAAATCATATCCTTAATTAATAAGTTATATATTCAATAATTTAAGCTTTGATTAAGACTTTCTGATGAGACTTTTGCATGGCCATGTAGGTGCCATAACTTTTGTATGAATATTTTATGAATTTTATTAGCAGATGTATACTAAATACTTTACAATTAATCTAATATTGAAACTTATCTAATCTACAATTAATCTAATCTAATATCGAAACTTGAAATGAGGCAACATTCTTATAGAAAAATAATGTGATAAAATGAAATCGAATTAAAATCGATATTTTTAAGGAGAAATTGATTGAATTAGTGAATGAATTGATTGAAATGAACTTATTTTTTCATACCGAACAATAGTGCACTCAATTGGTGCTGCTACTTTGTGTCGACCAAGCCATAGGCAGAAGTTGTACTGGAAATGTCCGGACAGCCAACTTGATGATGAGATAGGAAGTTGAAGAAAAGCATAAAAATAAATTACTTAAAATTGATATTTTTAAGAAGAAATGAATTGAATTAGTGAATGAATTGATTGAAGTGAAATTAGTTTTTCATATCGAAGAATAGTGCACTTAATCGGTGCTGTTGCATCCAATCGGCAAACCATGGTCAGATGGCATAAAATATTATCAACTAAGTGTGAAATATTATGTATATAAATAAGTAAATTATTATATAATTTTAATGTTACTTACGTTTAAAAAGTTTGTGAAAAACTACATTATAATATTCATTATAAGTTATCTTCTCAAATTTATTTTATATTAAACAACATTAGATTCCCATATTAATTTTTGTTAATATAATAAAGTGCTACAATGCAGGTGTACTAACCAAAATGTTTCCCAAATTTTGTGTATTTTGTTAAACTTAATATAGCTACATATCTTTGTAAGTTACCAAAAAGGCACATTTCACATTAAAAAAGAAGCAAAAGCATCTAGTGTATGAAATTCATACATTGTTAAAATATCAGGTTTTCCATTTACAAAATATATAATATGAGAAAACAAGACATTAGATTATTATATTATAATATGCAAACATATTATTATAGTATATTATATTATACTATAATATAATATACAAAAACAATACACAAGCATTAGTTTACTACATTCCTTTTTGTTAATATAGCAAAATGTAACAATACAGGTGTACTAACCAAAATGTTTAACAAATTCTTTGCATTTTGTTAAACTTAATACATCTCAGTAACTTTCCAATTAAAAAAAGAAGCAAAAACATATAGTGTATGAAATTTATTCCCTGTTAAAATATCAGATTTTCCATTTACACTATGCTATAATATAAGAAGAACAAATAAATCCATCAAATAGGTTGGAGGAATAGACTTTCAGCGTCATTTATCGTAATTCGGCCACTTTAGAGATAATGTCACAAACTACTATAAAACGGGTGAATGGTTTCGCATCTCGGATGCCAGCCTAGTCAGAAAGAAAGAATAAATTTTGCAGTTTTAACAAAGAAATAAAAAGAGATTGAAAACAGAATGAACAGAAACACAAGTGGATGGGGGGGGGGTATATAAACACAGTTGGAAAAAAGAACTGTCACAAGAGACCGCAAGAAAGTTAAGCTGAAAGATGAAAATGCTTTTCGTGAATTACTTGACCGTGGTCAATGGGTGAAACAGGGCGAATGTAACTTTTTTTGCTTCTGATGAAAAGAATGCATCAAGAATGCAATGGGACTGCACAGAAGAAAAGTCAGAATTGGCCAACAATGTAAAAGAGGAAAAAGGTCTACGAGTGAGTCGAATGTTAGTTGGGGTACCAAAATAAAGAAATATTCGGAATATATTTTCTGTAGAAGAATTTTTCTTTTTTACGTTTGTAGGAAGACTATATATTCGACTAACTTTACCAAATGCCAAATGTTACCAAATATTACCAAATGCAGTATAAATTAACTCAATGATGAGGGAGAATGTTGACGAAGAACACGAAATTCAACTAATTAACATTGATATTTTTAAGCAGAAATGAATTGGATCATTGAATTGAATGAAATAATTTTTTATACTAAACAATAGTGCCTTTAATCAGTGATTCTACATTCAGTCGGCCTAACTTTATGAATATTATGCAAATTTTAATAAATAAATAAATTATTCTGTAATTATTACGTTACTTACTTTAAAAACGTTTCTAAAAAAAACACATTCTAATATTCATTATAAATTATCTTCTCAAATTTATTTTTTTATAGAAAAAAACACTAAAAATTTACTATATTTTTGTTAATATAGTAAAGTGTTACAATTCAGGTGTACTCAACCAAAATTTTATGAAATGAATGTACTTTGTTAAACTTAAAATAATATATCTTTGTAAGTTTCAAAAAGTAAATTTGACATCAATAAAGAAGCAAAAATATGTAGTCTATGAAATTTATTCCCTGTTAAAATATCAGGTTTTCCATTTTCACCGTGTATAATAAGAAGAAATAAAATAAATCCAACAAATAGGATATACTTGCAGCGTCATTTATCGTAATTCGGCCACTTTAGAGATAATGTCACAAACTACTATAAAACGGTGAATGGTTTATAATCGGATGCCAGCCTAGTCAGAAAGAAAGAATAAATTTTGTAGTTTTAACAAAGAAATAAAAAGAGAATGAAACAGAAACACAAGTGTATGGAGGGGGGCGGGGGGATATAAACACAATTGGAAAAAAGAACTGTCGCAAGAGACCGCAAGAAAGTTAAGCTGAAAGATGAAAATGCTTCTCGTGAATTACTTGACCGTGGTCAATGGGTGAAGCAGGGCGAATGGAACTTTTTTTGCTTCTGATGAAAAGAATGTATCAAGAATGCAATGGGACCTCACCGAAGAAAAGCCAGAGTTGGCCAACAATGTAAAAGAGGAGAAAGTGTACGAGTGAGTCGAATGTTAGTTGGGGATACCAATATAAAAAAATTCTGAATAATTCTGAATTTTCTTTTCTTAAGTTTGTAGAAAAAATATATTGAGTTAACTTGACAGAATGCAGTATAAATTAAAGGAAATATAAAGTTTTATAAAAATACTTAACGAGCATTATTTTTATTAGTGGCATTATATCTGGATATTAAAGTTTATTTTTTTACATTACTGTATATTAAATCAGAGATAATATCAAGAATTTTTGAAAATGTATATCTAGTCGAGCATTAATATGCTTCAGTAATTTTGTATGACATAGGAATTAAATTAAAGTTTGAAAAAATGAGCTTTGATTTGATTGCGATTGTTTATTATACATTATAATTTATTTTATCAATTTTATTTTATAATAACAGACATTAGATCGCTATATTACTCCTTGTTAATGTATTAATTGTTACAATACAGGTGTATTAACCAAAATGTTTACTAAATTCTATGAATTTTTGAACTTAATACAGTTATATATCTTTGTAAGATTTCAAAAAGAAAATTTCACATTAAAAAACCAAAAATATATAATGTATGAAATTTATACATTGCTAAAATATCAGGTTTTCCATTTATACCATGTATAAAAACACATAAATCCAACAAATTTGTTAGAGGTATAGACTTTCAGCGTCATTTATCGTAATTCGGCCACTTTAGAGATAATGTCACAAACTACTATAAAACGGGTGAGTGGTTTCGCATCTCGGATGCCGGCCTAGCCAGAAAGAAAGAATAAATTTTGCAGTTTTAATAAAGAAATAAAAAGAGATTGAAAACTGAATGAAACAGAAAACACAAGTGGATGGAGAGGGGGAATAAAGAAAGTTGGAAAAAGAACTGTCGCAAGAGACCGCAAGAAAGTTAAGCTGAAAGATGAAAATGCTTTTCGTGAATTACTTGACCGTGGTCAATGGGTGAAACAGGGCGAATGTAGCTTTTTTTTGCTTCTGATGAAAAGAATGCATCCAGAATGCAATGGGACTGCACAGAAGAAAAGTCAGAATTGGCCAACAATGTAGAAGAGGAAAAGGTTCACGAGTGAGTCGAATGTGAGTTGGGGTACCAAAAGAAATATTCTGCATATATTTTCTGTTGAAGAAATTTTCTTTTCTACGGTTGTAGAAAAAAAAAATATATCGAACTAACTTCACTAAATACAGTATAAATTAAATTAAAATAGAAAGTTATATTAAAATTCTTATAGATGGATAGTATTTTTTTACTAGTGTCATTGTATCTTTTCGTTAACGTTTTCTTTTACTAGATCATTCTATCTTGACTTTAACGTTTTTATTTAAGTTTTTTTATTTTTTATTTTGCATTACCATGTTTCAAATTTAAAGGTAATATCAATAATTTCTGAACATTTATTTTAGGTCAATCTCTAATATTCTTCAGTAGTATTTGATTAAAAGAGAGATTGAATTAAAGTTTGAAAAAAGGAGCTTTGATTTGATTGCGAATTTTCGTGATTCATTTTAATTTAATGTACCATACCAAATTGAATAAGTAAAATAACCAAAAATGTTTAAATGATTAGAAAAATATTAAAAATTTTACAAAGATATTTGCATTTTAATATTTGTTTCAAAAGTTTTAATTGTTTGTTTATAATACAATAACGTATGTATATTTATAATACAATAACTTACTTTAAAATAAATTAAATCTTCAGGATGTTAATTTTTATAAGATTTAAATTTTTTTAAAAACTCTTTTGACATACATATTTTGCCTGTGTAAGTTCCATGAAAAATGAAAAGAAAAAATATAAATTTAAAATCCCAGATACATAATACTATCAATATATCTAATTTTAAAGTAAGACATTAGGTTTGTTGTTTCAATACCTACATTCAGCTGTTTATAAGTTTCTTTCATTACTAAACACCATCTGAAAGCATTTATAAGCTAAGATATTTATTTGGACTGCTCGACAATCCAGTATTTGACAGATACTGCAAAAATTGCATATTATTGCTCACGAAGTTAATTAATTACTTAAAACTTTTCGTTAAAACCTATATTACAATAAGTAAATTTCAGCATTTTATCAAGTAAACGACAAAACCACACATTTTAGTCATGAAATCATGTTACCCGTGTGTAACAATTATATTTCATCAAAATTTGAATCTGGGTGTGTTTTTTTCGTTAAAAAATCCATAAATCCTACGACAAAATTTTTTTTATTAGAAATATAGAAATATAGAATTTATAAGTAAAAAAAATAAGTAAACAATTTCAGAAATTTTATCTTCTATTGGAAGAAAATTCTGTATTCAATAGTTATGAAAATAAGCTGTTTTGTAGGTAGCAGAGTGTGCATTAATATTAGGATCTCCTGAGGGTTATGCATTACAGCAAGTGTTACAGTTGCAATTTAAGAATCTGTTGTAAATTTTCAAACATTCACAACTAACATACCGGAAGACTCAAATTCGAATCCGTTTATGGATTTTGTTGTATTCGCTTTTATCACAGAATAGGTGACACGAAGGCTAGTATCTATATCTTATTGACATTCCAGATAAGGATATTCTAAATTTTCTCCAATGTGGCACGCAAATATGGGGAGAGCCAAGTAATTTAATAAATTTCCAAGAATTAATGACATACATTTGCGTGTAATGAAAAGACAATGAGTTTCCAGCATTTCTTATTAGTGGAATATTCATATCTTACTTAACGTGACATAAAGTCCACTGATCCTCAGAAAATATTTTTTTATTTAATTAAACAATTTTTAAGATTTTGTGTGTTTTTCCAATCCTAGATATTCCATTTACTTACCATAATTTAAGAATTCAAATTACCTTTTTCTTGTTTAAATTACAATATTTTTCATATAAAATTGTCATTTAAAATGAAAACTATAATCCATTTCCTCAATATTTGTAATATTAACTGTACATGCCCCCGATAACGATAAAATACACACAAGCTCTGGTTTATTTTCTATTATTTGTTATTTTTTATACCAAACATGATTCAAAGGGATGATATTTTAGGAGGTTATGGAAATTTATTAAGCATCATATATTTTTTTTTTTTTACTTTTTTATTTCTTATTAAAAAGTATCTACAATGAAATATGAAATCCTAATAATTTTAAAGAAATTATCTTAATTTCACTAATTTACTTAATGTTGAATATTACTAAAGTTTCTGTTAAATTAATCTAAAACTTTTTTCCATTACAATCAATACTCCTGCATCGATATCAGTTCTTATACTCATTCACATTAAACATTTTGCAATATACACTGAAGAGCCGAAACATTATGACCACCCCTACATTTTGCAATGAACTCGTCTGGATGACGTGGAATGCACGTGATCAGGTGGAACTGGTATTTAACTGCAGCTGGAGAGTCTGAAGAATCATTCTTTCACTTACTTCTGTGTGTGATGGGAAAGGCTGCGGATCTAAGCAACTTTGATAGAGCGCAGATTGTAATGGCTCGGAACAAGTATTTCCGAAACTGCACGACTCGTGAGTTGTTCACGATCTACAGTTGTTAGTACTTATGCAAAGCTGGAAATGGAATGTTCCAACAGGCTATAATTATATCACAAGTGTAAAATTGTGTTGGAGAGGTTCCAGGAACATGATGCTGAATTCCAGTTAATGTCCTGGCCGCCTAACTCAGCGAATCTCAATCCGATAGAACACATTTGGGATGTCCTGGGACGGCAGCTCAGAGTTCAAAGACCACCAATTCGCAATATCTCGGATTTGCGTGACCGTTGCTTAAACATCTGGTACAATCTGTCTCCGGCCATCTACCAAGGACTTGTGGCATCGATGCCATGGCGGGTTGAAGCTGTGTTGCGCGCCAAAGGTGGGCCAACTCGTTATTGACAGGTTGTCATAATGTTTTGGCTCTTGAGTGTATATATAAACCTAAAATTCTGAAGATATTGCTTTTTGAAGATAAACAAACTATAAATATTTACTATAAGTTCTTGTTTTATTCTGTCTGTATTAAAAGAAAATCACAAATACCTCCGTCTAGCCTTTGTCAAGTGTTGAAGACTTGCCCGGCAGCATTTTTTCATCAAAAATTCTTGTTTGTTTTCGTGTACATCTTAAAATATATTTTTAAGTTGAAGATTCAAAATAATTGTTTTTAGAAACTATTACTTGTTCAAATTATTTATTATAAAGCAAAAGAAATATATATATTTTTTTGGATTAATACATCATAAAATACCATTTTTATTTTCCAGACTCTTTTAATTAGAACATAAACTATATCATAATTTTATTTAATCAAATTTTAATCATTATCAAGATTGAATTTGAACTTTATTACTGGAACCAATATATTTATTCATATAAATAAATCGTAGGGCAGCAAATACACAAAAATATTTTATTAAACATTTCGTTCTTTATAGTTAATCCATGGATTTAATTCTTAAAAGTAGACAGAAAGCAACAAAATATCATTTGTAAAACTGCATTCCAGTTTATTATCTGTTCTCTTTATGGTCTTTCTTTTTTATGAATTGCCAGTCAGTAAATTATCAAGAGAATTGCTGTCAGGAATGTAATCACTGGTTCTTAAATTTCTTTCGTTAGTCTTTATGTCCCACAAGTAAACGACCTAGAATAGAAGTATCAAAAACTGTCATTTCGAACTTCAAATCTTCTTTAAGTTTTTTTTGCTGAGAATGTAGGTCATTGACGAAAAATGTTTTCTTTCTGCTTTTCAATTACAAGTGAGTCTTGAAAGCATAATATTGAAAATTTAAAAAATGAATGAAATTGATTTTAAACTTTAAGTCTTCTATGGATGCAAAATATTTAGAGTTATTTAAAAGCACACAATAATAATAAAAAAATGAATATAAATGAATAAATATTTTTTATCCATATTAATTCCATATTTGAGTGGAGAAAATGTGTTATAAACACTACATTACGAAATATAGTGTTATAAACAACAAAACTATTAATACAAAATATAGTGTTATAAACAACAAAACTAGTAATACAAAATGTAGTGTTATAAACAACAAAAACAGTTAATGCAAAATGTAATTTTATAAAAACTTAAAAACTACACTTGTACAAAAATTCACAGAATGTTTAAAATATTTAAAGTCTTAAACATATGGTTTTAAATAATATAGATATTATGAAAAATTAACTAATTTATAAATTTAACAGATATTTTAAATACTTCAATAACATTTCAAACATAACGTGTAAGATATTAAATACATTTCTATAGAATATTATTATTTTATAATGCTATACTATGTTATTTTTTTCTTTCCGATACAATATTATTGTTTATATTTTTAGTTAGTTTATATTTTTAGAATGAATTTGTATAAATAAAAATGTAATTGTTGAGTTGTTCAAAACCTTAAATCTCCGAAAGTTCTTAACCGATTGCTTTTGAAATTTGACACAAGATTGGATTCGAATACGGACATGTTTTTATTTATTATGAAAAACAGCGTCATCTTTTGGATGTAAAAGCAGCACATTCAATACTAAATATTTTACAGCAATGGGAAAGCCATCTCTTCAACTTAACAACAACACGCGCAATACTAAATATTGCACATGCCGGACATCGTGCTTCTTGACAGCTGTTATCACTTTGCCTTTTCTATGTTTTATATATTTTTGTTATAGTTTTCCTCATTTTCAGTGTAGCAGATCTATTTTAGTTCATCAAACTAATGCTTTGCAGAAGATCAAACTTACGTCGTCGTACTCGCGGAGCGGAAGCAGTGTGACGAGTAATTGTAAATCGAGTAATTTTAATGAAGAAGACTGTTTATTGAGCAACTACAGACACTGCGATGTATGCATTAAACGTGCCTTACGTCACAATCAAACCAAATTTGGGCATGCTTTCAATTATATTGACCACTGCTCTGCTTCATTTCCAACGCAGTTATGAAAGAAATAGAAATCGCACATTACTGTAGATATTTTCCGTCGAATACTATGGAAAAATTCAAATATGAACATAGATTTCACAGCAAAACTTTATAAATAAGCATTGATATTGATTGAATATATGTTCTTAAAATTGAGAACAAAATTTTCAATCAATTGTGAATGTCATCCCCGATTTTATCTTGCTGCTGCTTTTCACGATGTAGAATTGCTTCGTGAATAATATTACGACATGAACAAAGTTACGACATTTTGTCACATGTGCAATCAAATATTCCTAAGCTGACGCTTTAGCAAAAAAAAGACAGTTACGATAAAGTAATGGAAACTGTGAATGAAAGTTTGGAGAAAGCTTCTTCTCAGGTGAACTTGTAAAACGTTCCTAATTAGATTGATTCTTGTAGCAATGCGAACTCCAAAATGATATAGACTTAGCTCTTGCAATATCCGGAATTGCTGCGACATTAGTACCAGCTGGAAGATCGGCTCATTCCACTTTAAAATTGCCATTGAACACGCAATTGATTGAAACTCCCACTTGCAGTATTTTTAACGCATCTGTTATGGAAAAGTATTGCAGAAATTCAGACTTATTGTTTGGGATTAATGCACAATGACACACAAAAAAAATCTCAAGATTCTTGACCGATCATTGCAAGATTTTCTTAGAAACATTATATCATTTGATAACGCATTAATATTGCTAGCAGAAGATTTCAGGCGAACATTAATTGAAATTTCTAGGTAAGCACTAACGGACAAAATAAATGGATACCTAAAATGCTTTAATTTTTGGCGACACTTAAAAAAATTGAAATTAACTACGATTATGCATGTATATTTGCAAAACGATCAATCAACTGAGAAATTCTCACAACAACTGCTGAAAATTGGGAACGGAAAGATGTCAGTTGATCTAACCTCAGGACGAATTTCATTCCCTCATAATTTCTGCAATTTAGCGAAGCAAAAAGAAGATTTGGTTGGAAAAGTATTTCCCAATATTCAAACCAACTATACAAATCACGATTAGATCAATTAACAAACTATTATTGACGTTAAGAACAAAGATGTCTACGTACTTATTATTCAACCTAAAATTCTAAGCCAGATAGCTGCATACACACCCGTCGACACTACTATGGAAACAGATAAAGAGGCTAATTATCCAACAGAAGTTTTTAATTCACTAGATCTGCAAGACATTCCACCGCACAGTACAGAAATTAAATCAATCATTCCAATTATAATGTTATAAAATATTAACCAACCAAAGCTTTGTAACCACACGTGCTTGCATTTAGATATAATAAACAACGTAGTAGAAGCAACAATTTGAAAGAACCTTTCAAAAGTGCAGATATCTTCCTTCCTCGCATTCCTATACAAGTGGAAAATTCAAATGGATACGCCATTTCAATTTAATATATTGCAACTCAAAATTCGATTGGAGTTTGCGATCACCGTCATTAAAACTTAGGGTAAATATTTAGAATTGAGCGGTTTAAATCTGGAGACATGGATAATTATGTTTTGCGCCAGTCGCCAAACCAGACAATCTCTATATCTGCATAGATAACGGAATAACAAGAAATATTGTATGTCCACAAAAACATAAATTAAATATATTAGAAATTAACATATTGGAAATCTGAGTTTACATTTCTTTTCTTTTCAATTTAACCAGACGGGCCACAGATATGCGTGGTCTGGTACACCTAGTTTAAAATAATTAAACTAATCCGCTTTTTTTGTACAATCTTTAAGTACAATAAATACGTTTCTCAAGTTTAAGTACGATAAATACGTTGTATGTCAGTTTTTATTATTTTTATACTGTGCAAATATAAATATGACAAATTTTATTACTTTAATAACCAAAATAACAATGCCTTTTGCTGCAACATAACAACTTATAAATTTTAAAGAATTAAATTTATCCTTCGAATGGTTGAATTCATTTTGAAATAAATCATTCTGTTATTAAAAATTACACAAAAGGAATTGAAGTTTATCCGTAGAATATGATACATAATTTATTACATAAAAGTTGAAATACAGATTAATTTCAATTGTTTGATAAATTAGTTTGTATGATAAAATTAATTTTCTCTACAAAATAATATAAACACTAAATAATAAATAAATTTAATTGTATATTTTATTCAAAATATGTTTATGCAGTTACGATCTTTAGACTATTTTTTGTAACATTTTTTATTTGTTGAATAAAGGATTCAGTATCAATGCTTCACTGCGAAGTAGTTACGCACTAGTTTAAAATAAATTAAAGATTGGAACTGCATTACATCAAATATTTTTCATTTTAAATAAAATAACGAGTAGCTTATTTATTTAAATATATTATTTTCTTGAAATTATTATAATTTGTTATAAAACGTTTTTTTTTAGTTGATATATAGTAGTGAATCTCTTCAAGAAATTTATTTATTGTATCTCATTGATCTAATACTTTTTTTATTTTGCTATTTTATCTTTATTATATTTTCCTACATAACTTTTTCACTAGAGGAAAAAATATTTCAGTAGACCGAATAGAGTAGAGATGACGTATATTATACGACTCAATAGAAATGACGTTATTTCAATTGAAATTATATTATGAGATTTAATTATTTGTCATATTTCTTATTATAAGTGACCTTTTAATTCATTTTCTAACCATGTAGAATGGACAATAGAGCTATTGAAAATGGTTTATTACAACTATTCTCCATTTAATTAAACATTTAAAAGGTTGCATTTCAAACCCCATAAACACGAAATGATCCTAAACAACGTATTCTGGAATGAGCAAAAAAAAGTGCATATATTTTGTAAAAATTTAAAATATGTATTTCAGTAATGCAGCAAACTTATATGGTCATCTAATTTCCTTTAAAAAAGTGAAATTTTTTCTCAAGATACTTAAAGAAAAGTTTTTTTTTTGGAAAAATATGTATTATCCGAATTTCGTATTTGAAACACGAAGAGTCTTACACTTCTTATCTTTCACAAAAGAGTTATTTTTAACTCTAAGCTTTAGAATTCCATCACTAAGTACTTTCATCCTTAAGCGAAACAAAGATTTTGCAAGCATTGTGTATTGGGAGACCTCCACCCCTCTAGAGTGTTTTTTTACGTATTTTAACCGGAATAATCTAGGTATCTCTACTTCTTACATGTGCTTTTGTTAAAAAGAAAAAAAACCTTATCGCTAGCGATAAAACTTCTTTTACTTCTAAAAATATTTAAATTAAGGTTGTAGAAAGATAACAGCTTAAATATCATGTTACCTATTTACTGATGATAATAGTGGGAATTTAAATAATTATGCATCTTTAGTCTGAAGAATTGCAAATTCTGTTTTTGTTAGGATCATTCTAAAAGTTAAATTGCTGCAATTAATTTTAAATCAAAGTAAATTTTTGGAATCAATTCTTACGACGAAAAATTAAAATAAACATTGCTTATCATTTCCTTTGTATGCAAAATCTTTAGTGCAAATGATTTAATTATATATTTTATTAAAAAAAAAATTAATGGAGTTACTGATAACTGTAGATTACATAATGCTACGTTTTTTATTTTTTGACTACATGATTAATTATCAATGTTTTACTTCGAATTAGTTAGCAGTTATTATTAAATAAATTAAAGATTTAAATTGCTTTACATATAATATTTTTCTTTTTAAATAAAATAATAGGGGTAGCTTATGTATTTCAATGTATTATTTTTTAGGAATTATTATAGCTTTTTATGAAACTAATATCTTTACTTGATAAAAAGCTGTGAGATTCTTGAAAAAAATTTATTTGTTGTGTCTCATTGAACATGGATTTTTTTTATTTTGCTTTTTTATCCTTATTATGTTTTGATACGGAATTATTATTATTTAAAAAAAAATATTTCAATAGAAATGGAAATGACAAAAAACAGATGTAACGTTTCTTTTATATTTTCTGTTATAAGTGACCTTTAAATTTATTTTCTAACCATATAGAGCAATTGAATGTGGTCTATCCCAAATATTTTCCATTTAAATAAACATACATTTTAAAGGTTACATTTCAAAGCTCAAAATCATGCAATAATTCTAAAATACTTATTGAATGAAAAATGAAAAATGCTCAAATCTTTTGTACAAATTTAAAACGTTTCAGCAAACGCACAAAACTTATATGGGCATTTAATTTCCTTTAAAAAACTGCAATTTTCGCTCAAGATACTTAAAGAAAAGAAGAGTTTTTTTGTTTTTGTTTGAAAAATATGTATTATCCGAATTTTGTATTTGAAACACGAAGCGACTTACGCTTCTTCTCTTTTACAAAAGAGTTATTTTTAACTCTAAGCTTTAGAATTGCATCACTAAGTACTTTCCTCTTTTAGCGAAACAAACATTTTGCAAGCATTGTGTATTGGGAGATCTCCCCCTCTGGAGTGCTTTTTTGCGTATTTTAACAGGAAAAATCTAGGTATATCTAGTGCTTACGTGGGCTTTTGTTAAAAAAAAACCCTTATCGCTAGCGATAAAGCTTCTTTTACTTCAAAAAATATTTAAAGTAAGGCTGTAGAAAGATAACTGTAGAAATATCATTTTACCTATTCCTGATGATAATAGAGTGAATTTAAATAATTATGCATCTTTAGTCTAAAGAATTGCTAATTCTGTGTTTGTTAGGATCATTTTAGAAGTTAAAATGTTACTATTAATTTTAAATCAAGGCAAATTTTTGGAATTAATTCTTATGACGAAAATTAAAATAAACATTGATTATCATTTGCTTTGTATGCAAAATCTTAAGCGCTAAGTGAATTGGGATAGATTAAAATTTGTAAGAAAAGTGTTTCTTGTTTATTAGGCAAATAATTCAGCAGCATAGATTTAAGTATAAAATTTTAATACTAATGAATATAAGTTTTTAAAAAAGTATTTTTTTGTTAAATAAAATATTAACTTCAATATATTTCGAGATTAGGTTTCTCAAATTGAAAAAAATTTTTTTTTCATTGATGCTGTAAATTATAGAAAACGATGAAGAGAATTAAAAGAATGAAATTTAAGTGAATTTAATTAAATAATTCGATTGATATTTTATAATGAATAGCTTCTAATTACTTCCAAAGACTATTGGAAATAATTAGAAGCCGTTTATTATAAAGTATATATAAATCTAATGAAACTGACTAGTTAAAATATATTATTATTTAATTATAACGATGATTCAGAATGTAAGTAGTTTAAACCCATATTAATGTTTTCCATTTCAAATAAAATTATTTTAGTAGCTTATATATATCATTAGAGAATTTCATTGTAATTTTCTATTTCAATAGTGTTTGTTATGAAATTAATATATTTTAATTGCTGTAAACTGTGATATTCTTCAACAAAATTTATTTATTATGGTTCATTGAACTATTTTAACTTTTTTTTTACTGGGGGAAAATATTTCAATAGAAATGAAAATATTATAAGACGCAACGTTTCTTTCATAATTCCTACTATAAGTGATCATTTAATTTATTTTCTAACCATTCAGAATGAACTACTAAGCAATTGAAAATGGCGTATAACAAATATTTTCCATTTAAGCAAACCTTTTAAAGGTTAATTTTTCAAAACCCATAATCATGCAATGTATTGGGAGATCTCCCCCCTGGAGTGTTTTTTTGCCTATTTTATCAGGAAAAATCTAGGTATCTCTAGTGCTCACATGTGCTTTTGTTAAAAAGAAAAAAAAACCCTTATCGCTAGCGATAAAACTTCTTTTACTTCTAAAAATATTTAAATTAAGGTTCTAGAAAGATAACTGCTGAAATATCATTTTACCTATTTACTGATGATAATAGGGTGAATTTAAATAATTATGTATTTTTAGTATGAATAATTGCACATTCTGTTTTTGTTAAGATCATTTTGAAAGTTAAAATGTTGCATTTAATTTCAAATCAAGGTAAATTTTCGGAATCAATTCTTACGACGAAAAATTAAAATAAACATTATCATTATTATAATTCTCATTATCATTTCCTTTCTATTCAAAATCTTTAGTGCTAAGTGAATTGGGATAGAATAAAATTTGTAAGAAAAGTGTTTGTTGTTTATTAGGCAAATAGTTCAGCAGCATAGAGTTTAGAATAAAATGAATATGAAATAAAAATAGCTGTCATTTTTTTAAAATAAAGTATTAACTTTAATCTATTTCGAGATAAGATTTCTGAAATTGAAATTTTTTTTTTTTAATGATGGTGTACAAAGAAGCGAATAAAAGAATACATTGTAAGTGCATTTAACTATACAATTCGATGGA
This sequence comes from Caerostris darwini, assembly GCA_021605075.1. Taxonomy (NCBI): domain Eukaryota; kingdom Metazoa; phylum Arthropoda; class Arachnida; order Araneae; family Araneidae; genus Caerostris; species Caerostris darwini. The sequence goes on from BPLQ01015482.1 coordinate 223,646, forward strand.
TATTTTATAATGAACAGCTTCTGATTATTTCCTATATTCTGTTTCCTCAGATTATTTAAAATACATGATTATTTAATTATAACGATGATTCCAAACTTAAGTACCAAATCACATATTAATATTTTCCATTTTAAATAAATGATCGAAGTAGCTTATATATATTAATAGAGTATTTTCTTGCAATTCACTATTTCAATAGAATTTGTTACGAAACCAATATTTTTTTTTAATTGCTGTACACTGTGAGATTCTTTAACATAACTCTTTTATTGTGATTCTTTTAACCATTTTATCATTATTATGCTTTTATACGTAACCATTTATTTTTACTCGGGGAAGATATTTCAATAGAAATGGGAAGTATTTTAAGACGTAACGTTTCTTTCATAATTCCTATTATAAGTGCTTTTTTAATTTATTTTCTAACCATGTAGAATGAACTATAGAGCGATAGAAAATGGTATATCACAGATATTTTCCATTTAATCAAACATTTAAAAGGTTACATTTCAAAACCCTTAATCATGCAATGATCCTAAAATACGTATTCTAGAATGAAAAACGAAAAAGGTTCATATAATGTGTACAAATTTAAAATGTTTCAGCAGCGGAGCAAACTTACATGGCCTTCTAATTTCCTCTAAAAAAACTGCAATTTTCTCTCTCAAGATACTTAGAGGCGAGGAGATTATTATTATTATTTTTTTTTTGAAAATTCTGTATTATCCGAATTTCGTATTTGAAACACGAAGAATCTTACACTTCTTATCTTTTACAAAAGAGTTATTTTTAACTCTAAGCTTTAGAATTCCATCACTAAGTACTTTCCTCCTTTAGCGAAACAAAGATTTTGGAAGCATTGTGTATTGGGAGATCTACCCCTCTGGAGTTTTTTTTTTATACGTATTTTAACAAGAAAAATCTTGGTATCTCCAGTGCTTACATGTGTTTTTGTTAAAAAAAAAAAGCCCCTTATCGGTAGCGATAAAACTTCTTCTACTTACAGGAATATTTAAATTAAGGGTTGTAGAAAGATAACTGTTGAAATATCATTTTGCCTATTTCTGATGATAATAGGATGAATTTAAATAATTATGCTTCTTTAGTCTGAAGAATTGCTAATTCCGTTTTTGTTAGGATCATTTTAGAAGTTAAAATGTTACAATTAATTTTAAATCAAGGTAAATTTTTGGAATCAATTCTTACGACGGAAAATTAAATAAACATTGCTTATACTTTCCTTTGTGAGCATAATATTTAGTACTAAGTGAATTGCGATAGATTAAAATTTGTAAGAAATTTGTTTCTTATTTATTAGGCAAATAATTCAACAGCATAGAGTTTAAAATATAATTTTAATGTTAATGAATAAAAAAAATAAAATAATGTGAGTGTCTGATATATTTCAATACATTTTTTTATTGAAATTATTATAAATTATTATGAAATTTTCATTTTTTAATTGATATAAAGCTATAATATTTTTCAAAAATTATTTATTGTGTATCATTGACTTAAGATTTTTTTACTGAATCCAATATTTTGTTTAAAATAGGAAATATTTAAGAATTTTCTTTTTACAAGATATGAATATAATTTAGAAATTACTTTTTATTACACTTAAATGCAAGAGAAATTTGTAAGCTTCTTATTCATTGTTATTCTTTTGTAAAATCGTTATTATTTCACAAACTGAAATACTAATAGAGTTCTTATTTTTCTTTTCATGAAAAATAAATATTATGTTACCCTGTTTTCACTTCAGATAAGAAAAGGAATTATGTTAAGTTTACAGCAGGTCGTGGAATTATCAAATGGTTTATGGTTTCTATCATGATTTTTTTTTAAATTTATATATTTTAAATGACGATATACTAAAATATTCTACTTGTATTCAAATTGCCAATTTATTGTTTATATAAGGCATAAATTGTCATGAGAGATACACAAAATAATTACACATCTATAAAGAAAAAAAATGTGTACCTAAATTTTAAGTTTCTACTTCTATTTTAGATTAGGTTATATAATTAAGGAACCAAAATCACGTCGCAATAATCATTTCAAAATTCTTGGCCATATAAGGCAGCCATTACATTTAATTACTTCTTTTCAACAGGACACGAATGCCTTCAAACCGAACCATCATAAATCAGCCACTACCCACCAGGAATTCCAGTGATTTACTCAACCACCCTTTTATACCAGTACAGACATTTAGGACACTGAATGCATCCTATCACGCGACGCGGTATAAAAACTGGAACCGTGACCATAAATTTGAGCTGTGAAGGCAGATGTCTAAGAACCTCACGTCCAAAGAAGAACTTTTACCTGCTTCTCTTCCATTCTGATTTCCAAGCGTCGAACGAAAGGAAAAAGGAAAAAAAGAAACTAGCAATTTAGGAAAGCAATCTATATTTCATACTTTGGTTCAAATCTACCCCACCGCCAAAGGATGTATGGAACTGAAGCAACGCAAGCTTACCTGTAAATTATTGAAGAAGTCCTTTCTGATTCCATCGGGAACCATAAACCTGGACTTTTATTCTACTCTAAGAACAGAATCGGGGAGGACAAAAAACGCATTCTATAGCAGCTGGTCACAATTTTAGGAGGAAGAGAGAGAACAGTGAATGCTCTGGAAGGAATTGTTTTATTATTTAGCTTATTGGCCATGTCTAAGAAGGTTTGGCAAGTAAAATGCTGCCAGCAGCTGATGAATAAATATCTGTTGTTAAGTATTTATACATCGTCTGAATCAAGATAGACAAACGAGAAAACAATTCAGGACAAACAATTTTTTTCTCGAGAAAGATTTGCCAGTTATCTAATAAATTTCTTTTTTTTTTATTTTACCTACTGTTGCAAATAACTAAATAAGATGATTTATTAGAAAATATAGTATGGTTCTTTATATTTAATACAATTATTATTGAAATGAAATTATTGAATTGATTGAAATGAAATTATTTTTTCATACCGAACAATAGTGCACTTAATCGGTGCTTACTTTGTGTCGGCCAAGATATAGGCAGAAGTTGTACTTGAAATGTCCGGACAGCCAACTTGATGATGAGATAGAAATTTGACGAAAAGCATACAAATTAATTACTTAAAATTGATATTTTTAAGAAGAAGTAAGCAGGTGAATTGGTGAATGAATTGATGGAAGAGAAATTATTTTTTCATATCGAAGAATAGTGCACTTAATCGGTGCTGTTGCATCCAATCGGCAAAGCCATGGTCAGAAGGCATAAAATATTATCAACTAAGTGTACGAAATATTATGTATATAAATAAGTAAATTATTATATAATTTTAGCGTTACTTACGTTTAAAAAGTCTGTGAAAAACTACATTATAATATTCAATATAAATTATCTTCTCAAATTTATTTTATATTAAACAACATTAGATTTGCATATTAATTTTTGTTAATATAATAAAGTGTTACAATGCAGGTGTACTAACCAAAATGTTAGCCAAATTTTGTGTATTTTGTTAAACTTAATATAGCTACATATCTTTGTAAGTTACCAAAAAGGCACATTTCACATTAAAAAGAAGCAAAAATATCTAGTGTATGAAATTCATACATTGTTAAAATATCAGGTTTTCCATTTACACCATATATAATATGAGAAAACAAGACATTAGATTATTATATTATAATATGAAAACATATTATTATATATATTATACTATACTATATTATAATATACAATAACAATACACAAACATTAATTTACTACATTCCTTTTTGTTAATATAGCAAAATGTAACAATACAGGTTTACTAACCAAAATATTTAACAAATTCTTTGCATTTTGTTAAACTTAATATAGTTATACATCTCAGTAAGTTTCCAATTAAAAAAAGAAGCAGAAACTTATAGTGTATGAAATATACATTGATAAAAAAAAACAGGTTTTCCATTTACACTGTTCTATAATATAAGAAAAAACAAATAAATCCATCAAATAGGTTGGAGGAATAGACTTTCAGCATTTATCGTAATTCGGCCACTTTAGAAATAATGTCAGAAACTACTATAAAACGGGTGAATGATTTCGCATCTCGGATGCCGGCCTAGTCAGAAAGAAAGAATAAATTTTGCAGTTTTAAGAAAGAAATAAAAAGAGATTGAAAACAGAATGAAACAGAAAACACAAGTGGATGGAGGGGGATATAAACAAGTTGGAAAAAGAACTGTCGCAAGAGACCGCAAGAAAGTTAAGCCGAAAGATGAAAATGCTTTTCGTGAATTATTTGACCGTGGTCAACGGGTGAAACGGGACGAAAGTAACTTTTTTTGCTTCTGATGAAAAGAATGCATCAAGAATGCAATGTGACTGCACAGAAGAAAAGTCAGAATTGGCCAACAATGTAAAAGAGGAAAAAGAGTACGAGGGAGTCGAATGTTAGTTGGGGGTACCAAAACCAAGAAATATTCTGAATTTATTTTCTGTAGAAGAATTTTACGTTTTTAAGTTTGCAGAAGAAAAAAAAATGCATCGAACTAACTTCACCCAATGCTGTATAAATTAAAGTAATATTACAATTCTTATCTATAAATAGTATATTTTTCTTAGAAAGATAATGTAATAAAAAAAAAAAAAACCTTGTTCTTATTATTAATCATCATGTACTTATATTCCACAAACGATACTTGAAGAGCACTAAAAACATCCCAACAGTCAACTCAATGATGTGGGAGAATGTTGACGAAGAACACGAAATTCAACTAATTAAAATTGTTATATTTAAATAGAAATGAATTGAATCATTGAATCATTGAATGAAATGAATTTATTTTGCATACTAAACAATAGTGTCTTTAATTAGTGATTCCACATTCAGTCGACCAAGCCATCGTCAGATGATGCAAAGTAGTGCCGACTAACTTTATGAACATTATGCAAGTTTTTATAAATAAATAAATTATTCTATAATTATTACGTTACTTACATTAAAAACGTTTCTAAAAAAAACACATTATAATATCCATTATAAATTATCTTCTCAAATTTATTTTTTATTGAAAAACACTAAAAAACTATATTACTATATTTATTTTGTTAATATAGTAAAGTGTTACAATTCAGGTGTATAACCAAAATGTTTTCCAAATTCTGTTACATATACTTTGTTAAGCATTAAAAGAAGCACACAAATATAGTTATGAAATTATCTTTGTAAGTTTCCAAAAAGCAAATTTGACATTAATAAAAAGCAAAAATATGTAATGTATACACAAACATTAATTTATTCCATGTTAAAATATCAGGTTTTCAATTTTCACCGTGTATAATATAAGAAATCAAATAAATTTACACTAACAAATAGGATGGAGGAATAGACTTTCAGCGTCATTTATCGTAATTCGGCCACTTTAGAGATAATGTCACAAACTACTATAAAACGGGTGAATGGTTTCGCATCTCAGGTGCCAGCCTAGTCAGAAAGAAGAATAAATTTTGCAGTTTAACAAAAAAATAAAAGAGAATGAAACAAGAAACACAAAGTGGATGGAGGGGGGAAGGATATAAACACAGTTGGAAAAAAGAACTGTCACAAAAGACCGCAAGGAAGTTAAGCTGAAAGATGAAAATGCTTTTGTGATTTACTTGACCGTGGTCAATGGGTGAAACAGGGCGAAATGAACTTTTGCTTCTGATGAAAAAGAATGTATCAAGAATGCAATGGGACTGCACTGGGGAAGAAAAGTCAGAATTGGCCAACAATGTAAAAAGGAAAAAGTGTACGAGTGAGTCGAATGTTAGTTGGGGTACCAAAATAAAGAAATATTCTGAATATATTTTCTGTTGAGGAAATTTTCTTTTTACGTTTGTAAGAAAGAAAAAGTTATATCGAACTAACTTCACCAAATACAGTATAAATTAAATTAAAATAGAAAAGTTATATTAAAATTCTTATAGATGGATAGTATTTTTTACTAGTGTCATTGTATCTTGGCTTTCTATCTATGACTTTTTTTATTTACGTACATATTTCAAATTTAAAGGGTAATATAATAATTTCTGAACCTTTTTTAAAGTCAATCACTAATATTCTACAGTAATATTTGATTAAAAGAGAGATTAAATTAAAGTTTGAAAAAATGAGCTTTGATTTGATCGCGATGTTCGTTATTCATTTTTAATTTA
>BPLQ01015484.1:0-13856 GCA_021605075.1 Caerostris darwini
TAGCTAGGCAAGATACTGAATATCAAAAATCGCTATCGAGTCGCTTCGGGTCGCTTTCGGGTTGATGGTTAATAGATGGGAGCCATCTCGACTGCGTAAATTTTACAAATCATAATAAATTTAATTAAATCTCTCTATAGAGCAAAAAATTAAAATAAACCTTTGCATATGAAAAAAATTATATTTTTCCCATTATAGCATTTTATTTGATTTTTATTTTCAATAGATAGCCATGAAATGTTATTTTTACATTAACAAAATATTTTCTTATAGTTGTATAATTTTCATGTGTGTGTGTGTGTGACTCAGTGGTAAGCTTGCACCGCTGGTGACCATGATGACAGAGGTCCAATCCAATGGCGGCATTATAGAAGACACTTTTTTGAAAAAGGAGAAGACTCGGTGGGGTTTGTAATGTTCAGAACATATCTTGCTTGTGATATCTTAACTAACTAATCAGATTACTTGGTGGGAGTTTCCTGGATTTTCTCTCATATGATACACAAATGCGGGGTAGTTCCCCTTACAATCCCTGCCAGAAAGCACTGCCCTTCAGCACAAATTCTTCAGCTACTCGGAGCCAAGTCAGATTTCTACATACCGTGTATCGCATGGAATATCAAATCATGGAAGAAAACCCAGAAAACTTCCACCATTTAGTCCGTGCAGAGAGGCAAGATGCTAAACATCACAATCGCTATCGAGTCACCTCATTATTGAAACAGGATCTACAACAATGCCGCCAGCGTATTGCCCCTGAGCCCTAACAATTATCAATGGCACACATTACCACTGAGCTAAAGTCAGGAAAATAATGCGTAATACACTAATTACGTAATTATATGTCAATATAAAATTACGGCTATATGTAACGTATATATATTACATTTATTAAGACGTGGTACATAATTAATAAATGTAAAACTGATTTTAAAAAATTTCCGATTTAGTAAGATCAAATTAAAATAATATTCGAATTTTATATTGAAAATATAATTTTTATATTAATTATTTAATTAAAATTCTTTTTATATTAATTCTCATGTTTATTATAATTTTATAAATATTTTTATTTATAATAAATATAAGAAAATATCCCATCTTAAATAACCTGCATTAACTGTAAAGATATGTTTGCTTTAGTGTTGTTTTTATATTATTTGGCATCATATTTAATAAAAGAAATTTAATTTGAAACTCTCAAAAATTACATTTACTGCCACAATAAATTTCTCTCAAAAGGTTAGAGTTCAAAATTAAATTTAGATTTAAAATCAATACTTTAATATTCAACTTTAATATTTTCAAAGATATTTATATTTAAAATAATTTTATGTGGTTCGCATTGATCTCCCTAGATCCTAATAAAAGAGAAATTTATGAATAAATCCTACAGTAACAAATAAATTTTGATAAGCATTCTTGCGAAAGATAGCAAAATTTATTTTTTTATTTTCCCTGCAGCCATTTGCGCAACAATTCAAAAGATTTAAATAATCTAGAATGAAAAGATTGTGCTGTAAAATGCGAGTAAAGGCAAATGAGGCAGAAAGTTTTCTTAATTGAGCTTATTTATCTAATTTATGAACAATATATAATTTTATGGTACTTTTATTCTTAAGCGAAACAGTGTAAATAATAATATCAAAACTTGCTGTTTAATAAACTGGATTGATTTCTTTTCACCTATAGTAAATAATAACAAATATAAAGATCTTGATTTTAGCATTTTTAAAATTATTAACATAGAACAAATAAATTCAAAGTTAATATTAATGTGTATTATTTTAATAAGATTTTTGAGACTATTTTAATTGCATCTTGCAACAATTTTTTATAATTATGCATATGATATATATTTTTATGAAACTATCTAATAAAATAATCATTATTAAAAATCCTTTTGTTGAGTCAATAAAAATAATTATACTGCAACATATAAAAGCAGTATAATTATTTTTATTATTTAAATAATATATAATATATACATATATATAATTTATATATTATAAACTAAATAATATAAAATTATCTATCAACATTACTGGCGCAAGAGCCCCATGGTGGGCCAAGGTCGTCTGGCTACTGGCAGTTTTCGAGACAGGAGATGTCATCTTTTTAGAGGTTATGGAAGTCAACCCTATTCCCAACGGTCTAATTAGACAGGGACTTACGGTTCAAAATGGATTGCGAACCACTACAAACATCCATAGCACAGCCGGATCTCGAACCCGAAACCTGTGGCATCGAGCACCAGCCGCTCGCCCATCAGGCCCCTAAAATTATTTATATTATAATGTATTCCCGAATGGACTCATGGCTGAAGGGAAATGGGGCAGCTTCTATTGTGGTGGAGTAGAAGTCTGTCTTGGCTCCGTGACGTTCAACAGTCTGAGATCGGGACCTATGGTTTAAAGCGGATTCCAAACCACTACAAACATCCATGGCACCACCGGGATTCGAACCCTGTGGCACCGAGCATCAGAACACTAGACACTTGACTATTCATGAATGGTATGGATGTAAAAGCTGTCAGTTCGGCTTCATTTAAAGCGGTCTCCTTTCATTCGGGAACCCAACGAGCTGCCAACATGGCCGCTGCAATTTATAATTGACATAGAAATTTTATTATTATTCATTTATAAATAAAGAAAAATTCCGTTCTTCAATACAAATGTGCTTTTCCACTTCTTATGTGCATTAGTATTGCTAAAATTATACTTAACGATATAAAGGGTTTGTTCTGTAAAAGCTTTCTTTCTTAATTATGTGTCACCTATGCATTGAGCAGAATGCCAAAGCATCACTCTAAATAAACTGTAACAAATTTGGTGACATAATTGGGGTTGATGAGGGATTTACAGAATATGATGACATTTTCCATGAGGCAGTAAATAATAATTATCCAGAAATTCGAGAAAATTCCTTTATTCTAAGAAATCCGAGATTTCGTTTTAAAGAGCTGGTTTAGCTTGCCAGTGATTTTAAGTGCATTTGATCCGTGTATCTATATTGATTTTATTTCTTAAAATAAAAATGGTATTCGACTATTAAGCAAAAACTTTAAGTTTAACTTTTTACTCTTTAGTTTTACTTTAAGTTTTCACTTTGAGTTTTACCTTTTTATTCACAAAAAGAATCTTCTTCAAAGTTGTCAGAACTATTTTATTGAAATACGATTTAATGGAATGTTTTTTAACAGCGATATAAATTATATTTGTTGTGTTGAGTGCTGTGCAGCTGGATTGTAACTGGGTATGGTTGGGATGAGATATGAGGCACAGAGATATGAGGTTGGAGAACTCACAGCTTTATTTACATCCGCGTAAACAACACAAACAATTAGAGACAGACAATATTTAACGCATTTAAAGACATATTATAGATTCGTGGAAGGATTCCCCGAATAAACCAAAAATAAAGATATTCAGGTACGCGCTGGATGCGTAAAATATACTTCCTCTTTAGGTGAGAGTCTGCAGGCCAACTGTTACATAGGGTTGTGCTAAATATATTTCCTCGAGACTGTAAACTAAACGTTTCTCAACAGACATTCGTGATTATGCTGCGGTTGCGCGTACTTCTTCTCGGGTGAGAGTCTCGAGGCCACTAACCCTCTAACCATTTCTCCTGAACGCCACAGTTCTCCTGGCGCTCTTGCAATGCGTAGGAGGAAGCGCGTTTACAACGTTACATTCACATTGAAACTTAAATTCTTCAATTATAATTATTTACATATGTCATTAATTTAAATAAAATGGACTCATAAAAAAATTAAAAATTCAGTTTTAAATAGACAATGAAATTGTTGCTTGATCTGTCTATCATTTCCATTTAGATTGTTTAAAAGAAACCACTTCTGTTATCAAAAATTGAGTTCAGTTACGTAAAAAAATTGGGAATGTATTGCATACCTTTATGTTCTTGATTTTGTTTTAATTTACACTTCTTTAATTTTTTTTTAATATTTTTATTTTCAGCAGATGATGAAACTTTTTGTATTTAGCTCCAAAAAAACAATTCTAACATTCATGTGTTTCTAGCATAAAATTTGGAGAAAATCTTATTTATTCCTCAAAATTATTAGGAAATAATTTAAGCACTACTACAATTTTTAAAAATATACGTTGTGTTAGAAAGATTTAAAAATAAAATCTACAAAACAATATATTTCTTCGTTATTCCAGTAAAACTCCACTGACTACGTCATTTTTCTTTTTGTCTTCTTTTCTGAATCCATTTAAGGTGTTTTTTCCCTTTTCTTATTGCCATTTTGCATTTTAATAGTTTAATAAATTGCTCATAAAACTTCTAAATTCCTCAATATTAATTTACAATTTAACATGCAGATGCTACAGTTTAGATACTGAATGTAACTTTTCTTTAAATTTTATTCATAAGAAGAAGTTGTTTTAAAATTATAAGCATGTCAAAATATTTTACATTTAAAATACAACTCTAAAAATATTTATTTTCTAAGTACAATTTTGCAATTTAGTTTTACACTTATTTGGAAACTTAAATTCACCAATTATAAAATTTTTATCTGCACTACGTGTGCTTTATTTACATTTTCAATTCATATAACTATAGCACATTAATCAATGTTATAAAGTTCCAATACGTAAAAAATATTTAGTTGTTATTATAAATCTTCTCCTTCTTCTTCACTGGCGCAACACCCCATGTTGGGCCAAGGCCTTCTGCTTACTGGAAGATTCCGAAGCAGGAGATGTTTTATTTTTACGGGTTAGGGCTATCAGCCTACTGCCAACAGTCATATTAGACTGGTACCTACGGTTTAAGGTGGATTCCGAACCCTACAACTATCCATGGCACCGCCGAGACTCAAGCGCCAAAGTGCTAGTCCCTCGACGATCAGGTCCTCCTTCATAAATTCACAAAATAAAATTAAAATTTAATTTTTTTTTTTTTTTTTTTTTTTTTATATTTATCCTTTAAAAAGAAAAAAAATATTTTAATATTTTTAAGGCCGTGTAGAAAATATCAATAAGAAAATAGTTTTTGTCTAAAAATAATTTCGAAATAGAATAGTAATTTATTAACGTTAATCATTATCATTATTAACGTTTCTTGTAGAATTTGTAATACTCCATACTTCATTCACGACGACAGTTATCTTACTTTTGTATATTCTTTTAAAGATTCTTGAACAATTTGAAGTTCTTGATCTATTCAACATTGCTATATTCATGTGGTTATTGAATTTGGCTATTCTTGTAGTATCCCAATCAATTGCTTCATATATCTCGTGCATTATTAAACATTGGCATATTCCTGAGTTTATTCATCCGTTCTCGAATGTTCACACATGATAAGTTGCTTAGCATATTTCAGTTATTTTATTCTAAATTTTGTTTTGATTTACACTTCTTCTGAGCTTTTTTTTAAATATTTTTTTATTTTTATCGAGTGGAAACTATTTGTATTTAGCTCCACAAAGCAATTCTAAAATCAATTTGTTTCTAGCATAAAAAATTGGCCAAAATCTTATTTATTTCTCAAAATGATTAGGGCTCTAAGATAATTTAAAATTATTACGCTGCGCTAGAAAGGTTTCAAATAAAATATACTGAACAACATATTTCACCGTTATTCCAGTAAAAATCCACTGAATACATCCTTTTTCTTTTTATCTTCTTTTTTCAGCATTTTTAGGATGTTTGTCCCTTTTCTTAGTATCATGATTTCGTTTTTTAATAGTTTGCTAAATTGTTCATAAAACTTCTAAACTCATAAATATTAATTTACAATTTAACCTGCAAATGCTACAGTTTAATTAATGAATGTGACTTTTCTTTAAATTTCATTCATAAAAAAAGTTGTTTTAAAATTGTAAGTATGCCAAAATATTTTACTTTTGAAATACAAATATTTATTTTTTTAAATATAATTTTGCAATTTAATTTCACACTAATTACGAAATTTAAATTCAATAGTTATAAAGTTTTTATGCGTGCTACGTGTACTTTATTTATATTTTGAATTCATATAACTATACATACTAATCAAAGTTATAAAGTTTCATTAAGCTAAAAATATTTATTTGTTATTATAAATCTTCTCCTTCTTCTTCATTGGCGCAACAGCCCCATGGAGGGCCAAAGTCGTCTGCCTACTAGCAGATTCCGAAGCATGAGGCATTTTATTTTTACGAGGTAGGGCTGTCAGCCCTACTGACCACAGTCATATTAGACTGGGACCAACGGCTTAAAGGGGATTCCGAACCACTACAACCATCCATGGTACCGAGGGCCAGACAGCTAGTCAGTCAACCATCAGGCCCCCTTTATAAATCTACAAAATAAATTTAAAGTTTGATTTTTTTTTTTTTTTTTTTTTTTTAATTCTTCGAAAAGAAAATTTTTTTTGATATTTTTAAGGCCCTGTAAAAAAATATTAATAAGAAAATAATTTTTATCTAAAAATATTTTCGAAATAGAATAGCAATTTCAGAATATAGAATAGAATAGAAATTTCAGAATATAGAATAGAATAGTAATTTCAGAATATAGAACAGAATAGAAATTTCAGAATATAGAATAGAATAGTATTTTCAGAATATAGAATAGAATAGAAATTTCAGAATATAGAATAGAATAGTAATTTCTGAATACAGAATAGAATAGTAATTTCTGAATACAGAATAGAATAGTAACTTCAGAATACAGAATAGAATAGTAATTTCTGAATATAGAACGGAATAGTAATTTCTGAATATAGAACAGAATAGTAATTTCAGAATACAGAATAGAATAGAAATTTCAGAATATAGAATAGAATAGAAATTTCAGAATATAGAATAGAATGGAAATTTCAGAATATAGAATAGAATAGTAATTTCTGAATACAGAATAGAATAGAAATTTCAGAATACAGAATAGAATAGTAATTTCAGAATATAGAATAAAATAATAATTTCAAAATATAGAGTGGAATAGTAATTTCAGAATGTAGAATGGAATAGTAATTTCAAAATATAGAATAGAATAATAATTTCAGAATATAGAAAAGAATAGAAATTTCAGAATATAGAATAGTAGTCAATATTCCAGTCGATGAATAAGAATCTATCAACTAAACTGTACGATTAAAATTATCAGATAAAGAAATTCTAATCAAGTCCAATAGCAACTTTGAATCTTTTAGTAAAAAGAACTCACTCTTTATATTTATATAATTAATCATATTCCACATACTTATTAATTTATTTCCTTTTGGAAGGGTAACAGTAGAAGAAATAAATCCATACAAAAGTTCTTATCTCAATAAAAAAAAGTTTTAAAAATAATGGTGTTTGTTTGCTCAATTAGCCAAGAAATTCATATCGATTACAGATGTTAACAACGTTAACGAATAATTATAAAAGTTGTACTTCTAGATAAAACTAGAAATTATATCATAGCAGGGTTAAAACTATCGATATTTTCTTATACTCTGTTTAAATAAAGAATTGATTGAGCACAAATGACAAAAAAAAAAACAATAAAATGTTAAATGTACTTCAGAATCATTAAAAAATAACTTCGCTTCTCTTTTTTTTTCACTTTAATATAAAAGAAACACTCCATGTTTTCCAAAAAAAAAATAAGACAAATATTATATTTTTAAAGATTTCCTACAAGTCTGAGACGATGTTTCTAATTATAAAACTTACCTCTGAGAGATGTGCATTGTTCTGAGAGTACTTATAAAAATGATGATCTTTCCAAATTGTATTTGACAATAAACTATATTCATTTGTGCTCAAAAGAAACAGAACAGAAAATTATTCAAAAAATTATCTGTAGCAGTAAGCATTCTTAACTTCAAGCGATTTAAGTAAGTGGAAAATGAATTAATTAATAGCCCGAGGAGAAATTGAAGGAGTAACACAGAAATTTTTATGAACTTATTCATTGCATCTTATTCATTTTTAAAGTGGTCTTTCAAGCTGGACTGATCATGCATTATCATTTGTACTAAAAATATCTCAGCTTATTTTAAATTTTTCATGAAATTCAAATCTTTAAAAATGCTTTACAGTTTTTGTACTTTTCCAAACTGCTGAATTAAAATAGGTTTTCAAGTACATTTTTCTAGTCACCTATATTTCTAACAAAAAAATTATTTTGTCATCATGCTTAAAACAATGCATTGTGCTTTGTTTAAATACAAAGTTGTTTTATATAATTATAAAAATAGTTGAATATCGATCTACAACCATTGAAATATATAAAATTACTTGAATCTCAGTGTGAATACAATAATTTTGGGAGCTTCAACATACGTTTTTATTCTTTCAGAAAAAAAAATAACTATTTAATTATTTCTTGTCATATATAAATATTTTTATTTTTAATTTATTTTGCATTTTTTGCCAATTATGTTCACACGTGCTTAAAATAAATTTAGAGGATTTTTAACTGTTTTTGAATTATGAAATAGCTACATAAATTAATTTGTACCTTAACATGCCTAGTTTGGTTTGGTTTGTCGCTCTACAATCATTTTGTGCACACTTTAGGCTAATTACATCGGGACCTACGGTTTAATGCATATTCCGAACCACTAACAAACACCCATACCATTTTCAGGATTCGAACCTGAAGCTTGTCGTGCCATAGGCCAGTGCGCTAGACAATTGGCCATCAGACCGCCTAAATATGCATAGAGCCTTTTGTAAGATTTATATCAAGTACACATACGTGTTAGTCCTTGCTCTTGATTCTTTAAGACTATTTTTAAAAACATCTACGCTTCACATTGTGTAAAATGTCTAATCCTCACTGCAGTGCACGGCGGACATCCCATGAATAATCTACTCTTGGATGGAGAGAAAGAATCAGCTTATATTGTGATTTAGCACTTATGGGTAGAAGTCTAACTTGTCTCCATATCACTAAAGAAGGAGGGCAATGCCTTCCGGAAGGACTTTTAGAGGGAACCATCCTGAATTTGCATATTGTAGCGTAGAAAATCCGTAAAACTTCCACCAAGTAGTAAGACTCACGAGGCAAGATGCTGAACATCAGAAACGCCATCGAGACTCCTCGTTTTTTGAAACAGTGTCTGCGGAATCATATTAGACAGGGACCTATGGTTTAAAGTGGACTCCAAACTGTTACAACCTTCCATGGCACCGCCTGGATTCAAACGCCAGAGCGCTAGTCACTCGTCCAGCAGGCCCCCTTTATAAATCCACCAAATCAAATTCAATTTCGATTTGTTTTTATTTATCCTTCAAAAAGAAAACTTTTCTGATATTTTTAAGGCTGTGTAGAAAATATCAATAAGAAAAACATTTTTATCTAAGATTATATCGAAATAATATAGTAATTTCAGAATATAGAATAGAATAGTAATTTCAGAATATAGAATAGAATAGAAATTTCAGAATATAGAATAGAATAGAAATTTCAGAATATAGAATAGAATAGAAATTTCAGAATATAGAATAGAATAGTAATTTCAGAATATAGAATAGAATAGAAATTTCAGAAGATAGAATAGAATAGAAATTTCAGAATATAGAATAGAATAGCAATTTCAGAATATAGAATAGAATAGCAATTTCAGAATATAGAATAGAATAGAAATTTCAGAATATAGAATAGAATAGTAATTTCAGAATATAGAACAGAATAGAAATTTCAGAATATAGAATAGAATAGTATTTTCAGAATATAGAATAGAATAGAAATTTCAGAATATAGAATAGAATAGAGATTTCAGAATATAGAATAGAATAGTATTTTCAGAATATAGAATAGAACAGTAATTTCTGAATACAGAATAGAATAGTAATTTTAGAATATAGAATAGAATAGAAATTTCAGAATATAGAATAGAATAGTAATTTCAGAATACAGAATAGAATATAAATTTCAGAATACAGAATAGAATAGTAATTTCAGAATATAGAATAAAATAATAATTTCAAAATATAGAGTGGAATAGTAATTTCAGAATGTAGAATGGAATAGTAATTTCAAAATATAGAATAGAATAATAATTTCAGAATATAGAAAAGAATAGAAATTTCAGAATATAGAATAGTAGTCAATATTCCAGTCGATGAATAAGAATCTATCAACTAAACTGTACGATTAAAATTATCAGATAAAGAAATTCTAATCAAGTCCAATACCAATTTTGAATCTTTTACTAAAAAGAACTCACTCTTTATATGCATATAATTAATCTTATTCCACATACTTATTAATTTATTTCTTTTCGAAAGGGTGACAGTAGGAGAAATAAATCCATACAAAAGTTCTTATCTTAATAAAAAAAGGTTTGAAAAATAATTTTGTTCGTTTGCTCAATTAGCCAAGAAATTCATATCGATTACAGATGTTAACAACTTTAACGAATCATTATAAAAGTTGTATTTCTAGTTAAAACTAGAAATAATATCATAGCAGGGTTAAAAGTATCGATATTTTCTTATACTCTGTTTAAATAAAGAATTGATTGAGGTCAAATGACAAAAAAAAGACAATAAAATGTTAAGTGTACTTCAGAATCACTAAAAAATAAATTCGCTGCTCTTTTTTTTCAAATATAAAAGAAACACTCCATTTTTTTCCAAAAAAAATAAGGCAAATATTATATTTTTAAAGATTTCCTACAAGCCTGAAACGATGTTTCTAAATATAAAACTTACCTCTGAAAGATGTGCATTGTTCTGAGAGTACTTATAAAAATGATGGTCTTTCCAAATTGTATTCGACAATAAACTATATTCATTTGTGTTCAAAGTAAACAGAACAGTCAATAAAAAATTACTCAAAAAATCGTCTGTCGCAGTAAGCATTCTTAACTTCAAACGATTTAAGTAAGTGGAAAAATGAATTAATTAATAGCCCGAGGAAACATTGAAGGAGTTACACAGACATTTTTATGAACGTATTAATTGAATTATCTTATTCATTTTAAAAATGGCCTTTCACGTTAATCTGATCATACATTATCATTTGTACTAAAAATATCTCAGCTTATTTTAAATTTATTCATGAAATTCAAAATTTTAAAAAGTTTTATAGTTTTTGTACTTTTCTAAACTACTGAATTAAAGTTTTCAAGTACATTCTACGAGTCACCTATATTTCTAAAAAACAATTATTGTTTAAAATCTAGGATCCTGTACCCTTTGTGCAAGTGTGTACCCAAGTTGCCAAGTCGGTAAGCATAGAAATGAATGGGCCAGGTAGTTTGTGCGGTAAAATTATATTACGCCAAAATCCTTTACTGGGTTGCCAAATCGCCAAGTAAACAGACAAAATGGTTGCCGAATTTCGATGTCATTGAAAAATGCTATTTCGCCAAAATTTACAGCCAAACAGTGCTTTTACGCCAACTTTTAGCAGCCAAATAGCTATTACGTCAAAGATTATTCCTGAAAAGGCTTTGAAGCCAAAGTTTATCGCTTTAACGCCAAATATTATCACTATCCTGCCAAAATTTTAATCCTCGAAATGCAAAAATTTAATGCTTTTCGCCAACAGATATCGCTTTTATAGCCATTTTCACAAAGCAAATTTTGTTATCTAACTTCTTTTTAAGCCAAAAAATGCTTTATCATAAATATTTATCGCTTTATAGCCAAATGTTTTCACTAAGCGAATCTTGTTTTTTGAGGGTGGTTTTTACGCCAAAGTTAATGCTTTTATCGCCAAATTTTTATCACTAAAATTTTTATCTCTGGAATACTTTTGCGCCAAATGTTACGGCTTTTTACGCCGAAATTTAGCGCTATTATGCCAAAAATTATATCTAAAAGGCCTTTTACGCTAATTTATAACGCTTTTATCGCCACATTTTTACCATTTTATTATATCAATCTTTAATGTTTTCTTTTACACGCCATATTGCCGCTTTAACGCCAAAATATATCATTATTTTGTCAACATTTTTATTCCTAAATTGCTTTCACACCAAATTAAATCGCTTTATCGCCAAATTATTATTATGTGGAATCTTGTCGGGTAAGTCACAAAATGTATCGTTTAAACAAAGATAATAATCGCTGTTAATTGATAAAATTTCGATACGATAAAATTTCGAATAAAGTTATTCGCTAATTCGCCATACTTTTTTTTTTTTTTTTTTTTTTTTTTATAATGTCAAAAAAATAAGTCATGTTCTTTACGGAGCCGAATTGAATGATAAGTGATATGATAAAAAAAGATAAAAGCATGAAAAACTAGAGAATAACTTGCACTTTTGTGCGGTATGTCAGAACTTTTTCTGTGGTGGAAACAAACATTTATTCATCGGTGAAATTGCAAAATATTTTTGCGGATGTCACATTTGCGCTGGCGCCGCGCCATGCACTCTGCCAGATAATTATCAAATGTTCCGGACACATTATTTTATTAATATTAATTTATTTTAATTATTAAAAATTTAAATTGTAACGTTAACTAACGTTCTAAAAAGCTAAAGCTTCAAATATTCAGAGCGAATTCTAATTACGGTTGCCACAAATCCTAACTAAACGAACATCTTTAAAAGGAAACAAGTATTTAAGAATAAAATATAAGTTATTAATAAATTAAAAAAATCTTGTTTTCTTGTTTGCATTTCTTACTTTCCTGAATGGCAACTTCATAAAAATTGGTTATGTTCTGAATCAGTGACCGACTTAAGTTGTAAGAATAAGTTGGAGTCATAAATAATTTATTGAATACTTATTTAAAAAATATATATTTCTATTCTTATTTACTTTTGCAAGAAGAATTCTGCAAATAATAATATAACCGCAATAACAATAAATAGTCATTATATTGTTTGGAGAAAATGAAGCTACGAATTCCTCTAATTATAGAATTGCAACCCTAAAGAATTTGGCGGAAAATTGGCGAAATATTCAGGGTTGCAAGGTTGGCGACTTCCTCAGGGGTACAGTATCCTAGATTTTATCCCAATTATTTTGTCATCATGCTTAAAACAAGGCATTATGCTTTGTTTAAATACAAAGTTGTTATATAAAATTATAAAAATGAAGCTTGAATATCGATCTACAATCGTGAAATCGATAATATGCGTCATATTATTCATTCAGAAAAAATAATAATACCTATATGTGTGGGCCCCTGGATGGCGAGTGTCTAACTCTCTGGAGCTCAGTGCCTGGGTTTTGGGTTCGAGTCCCGGCGGTGCCATGATGTTTGTAGTGGTTCGAATCCACTTTTAAGCCGTAGGTCCTGGTCTCTCATGACGTAAGAGCGTTACTATGGAGCAGAAGCAGACTTCTACCTACAGGGTGAACTCAGCAGAACAGAAGCTGTACCCTCTCCTCCCTTCTTCCAAGGGAGGGGATACGATAACAAACTAAATAATACCTATATTCAATTGTTTTTGTCATATGTATATTGTAACGGTCTGATCCATGGTCTATCAACAATCACGATGCCACAACTCTTGGTGTAGTCCATATTCCATCTGTAATTGTTCCGATCTGTGAAGATAGTACAGACGATCGATAATTTCATGAGATCTCCACATTATCCATGACACTAAATATCTGCTATTGGCGTTTGAATGGCCGAGTGGCTAGCGCTCTGGCGCTCGGTAGACTGGAATTTTGGTTGAGTCGGTGGTGCCACATGGATGTTTGTAGTGTTCGGAATACTTTTTAAATCACGTAGGTCCTGGTCCTAACAAGGATCGTGGAAGCGTTGTGGTACTTGTAACTCCAAAACTGTGAATATCTTCGGCTGCGCGCCCCCCTTGGGTAATGCAGCGAGGTGCCCGCAGCGCTTGACTTGAAGAAGGATCAAGCTGTCTAAGTGTTTGCCAGCTGCATTGGAACAAAAAAATATCTACTTTATTAGATTTGAGTGACAGGT
>BPLQ01015485.1:0-38419 GCA_021605075.1 Caerostris darwini
ATCAATAATTATGACCTATATAATCAATATTTTTTTAAATAATATTTTTTAAATAATTTATTTATATTGAATTCAGCAACTAGTGTGCCAAATGACTAGCGCTCTGGTGCTCGTTGCCACAGGTTGCGAATTAAAAATCCCGGCAGTTGCCATGGATGTTTGTAGTGGTTCGGAATCTACTTCAAACCATGGTCCCAATCTTAATATGGCTGTAGAGCGTTGGCCGTTGGTCTGACAACCTTACACTTAAAAAAAAATATCCCTCGTCTCGAAATCTGCACAAGTTTTCAAACGGATAAATATATATTTGTAATTTCTATGTAAGTTTTTGATATTAACAACTTTGGTGCTGAAGAATCATTCATGTTATTTATATACGGAAAGTTCAGCCATAGTCGATTAGGAAAGGACATTGTTTTCTAGCAGGACTTTTAGAACTGCTCTGCATTTGATATTGTACAAGAGAAAAAAAAAACTGAAAATTTCTACCGCGTTTCTGAAGCAGTGACTTCAACGGACTCCGTCTATGGATTTCCAGCCCAGTAATAATTCTGTACACGTTACAAATTAAGGTACGAGTGGTAATAATGTTGCATGTGTTCTTGAAATTACATCCGAATATGTTGTTAATGCAATAAAATTTAGAAGGTGCATATTTAAAATACCTTCCATAAGATAGAACTTTTTTAAGAGAATTCGAAACTAATATTTTTTGGCTAAAAAAAAATCAAAAAAAGAAAGAGCATTTCAAAATGCATTCACGTTTCTTAAACATATTTTCTGTTTTTGACAGCGGAAAATTTATTTTTACGTACAAATACACTTATTCCATTTTGGAATTTCATTTTTTCTTCATTCTGCTTTTCGTTTTATTTTATCTTTTTTTTTTACCTAATCTTTTTATTTGATTCGTCCCAGACGGAACTTCGAAACTATTTTTAAAAATAACGCGCTCATAAACAAAGAATTCTGGACATTCTGGTATGCACAGCAATTCTTTTTACATCAATAACAAGAAATATTGGCCTGGGAAGAAAGAAAAAGAAAAGAAAAAGTTAAGTTGAGTTGTTGTATCAAAACCAAATCTTCGGAAATTTAAAAAAAAAAAAAATGGTAACATATGCGAATCCTTTACTATTACATCATCTCGATAGGAGAAATTTATCTTTAACAAAAAAAAAAAATGAGTTTTGCCTTACATATATCCTTAAAATATTTAGGACTCTTGTACCTGCTATTGTTTGACTTTTATCAAACGGTTTTTATAGTGTAAAAAGTTCGAAGTTTTGCAAGCTTAAAATAGTACATGGGATTGTATTTTAAACTTCTATTTGCTGGGAAAACTGACCAATTACTTAAAAGATAGTTAGTTAGTTATCAAGACAGTTAGTTTAATATGATGGCACATTTTTATTATTTACTTAAATTCAATTAATATTTGGTGAATTTGAACGACCAACAAATTTGCGTTTGTTTGTGTAGAAATATTCATGTTTTAAATTAAAATAACTAAATAATCAAAATTATAAATTATAAGATAATAATTTTTTGTATTTTATTCCAGAAATCATTAATTTTTATTTTACAAACACCAACATACGACACGGCGTTGCCCGGTTATAAAAACAAAACATCTTTTGTTTTGATAATTTATAAAAATATCGATAAAGTTCCAAAAGTTATATATTTATAATAATTTGATTTAAGCAATATAAATTTAATAAATGAAGTAATGTAATCGGGCTTTCTCCAACACACTACAAGAGCGCCCCCTGTGGCGTTCAGGAGAAATGGTCAGTAGGCCTAGCAAAGAACAGCGCAACCAGCGTTGCTGTTGAGAAACGTTTAGTTTACATTCTCTCATCCCGATAGGAAATATATTTAACACAACCTGAATATTAGTTGGTTTACAGACTATCACCCGGAGAGGTAGTATATTCCGCGCAAACTTAAGTATCACGTTTTCTGCTTAGAAGTGGAATCCATCAACGAATCTAGAATTATCTGTCTTTAAATGTGTTAAATATTATATGTCTCTAATTATGTTTGTGATGTATTTGCGTGTGTCAAAAAAGCTATGTGATCACAATCCTGTGTCTCCAGTCTCAACCCAACAATACCCAGTTACAATTCAGCTGCACAGCCGGCAACAATACAATAATTATTTTTATCCAAGAATTCACAATATATATATATATATATAAATATTAAATGTTAATATAAGGCAGGGAAAATAAATTGAAATTTATACCGTAATCTTTTTACCTAATTTTGATATCATTAACTAATAGCGTCAATGAATTTTCAAAGATGGCGCCATCTGGTGGTATAAAAATCTATTGACATTGAAAAATAACACTTATTATTATAATTTTTAAATTAAATAATGTTTTTTTTTTCCTTATATTTTTTTGTGGGGGATGAAGTTTTATGACTGGAAAAATTTGATGAATTTTGACGAACAAAGTAACGTGTTTAAGATTGATCTGTAAAAATTGTATAAAAAGATATCTGCAATTGTTTCCAGATTTTGGTCTGAATTACAAATTTCTTTAATTGCATAATTTCATTATTTTGGTTGAGAAAGTTGATATTAAAAAAACGACTGCAAATAGAGAAATTTATTGGTGTTTTAAGAATACTGTTGACGAATATTAAGCCGAGGATCAATTCATTGACAGCAGAACGACAGATTCATAATATATATCTCATAAGGATTATTTTTTATTTTTATTTGTAATTTTTAGTTTCATATGCTTCGTCCTCTTAATTTTTTTTAAGTGTAGTTTGAATATTACTGTGGTTAATTTAAAATGATAATTTTATAATTTTAATCTTCAAAGTGTCTTACTTTCAATATTTTATACTACATTATATTACTTGCTATGTTACACGAAACAAATCCTTTGCTATATCTTTCTGTTTATTCACTTCATGAATGCAGTTCTTCAGGGAGGATAGGGAGGGGATTTTTTTGTCCTTGGACGGGGTGATGTAATAAACAACTTTAGAATCCAGTGCTTTAAATTAAACAGATTAAATTCCCTTAGCTCTAACCACAAATAATTATTTTATGCACTGGAAAAGTGAAACCTGGAAGATATTCTTAAAATGAAAAGAAAAATTTTTACTATTAGAAAATAGCCAATTATTTCTTAAATTGTTTCTAGATTTTTATTTAATATTTTTAGGGGTGTGCAGGATTTAAAATATGCAAAAATGTTAAGTTTGACGGAATGAAATATATATATATATATATATTTTTGCATATATAATTTTGAAGCAATCAAGGTGTGGAATACGTTTACAATCAATATTTCTGGCTTAATTATCTTGAAATTAGTATTTAAATGCACTTATTAAAATACATCAAAGTTATCTATATTGCATTTTATTATAAAAAAATAATAACACCGCCATTTCGAAAGTACAAGAAATAGTTACTCAAGCAAAATTTTCACTTATATGTTAAAGTAAAATTTGAAGATTTAATTGAAAGTTCAAATAACAAAAAACACATTTTATAAAATAAACAAAAAAAACTAAGAAAAATAAAAAATCCAATGGAATTTTTTATTCTTTAAAAGAATATCTAGTAATTAAATTTTTTATCCCATTGTTTTACTTTCTTAGATAAACATTCTCTAAAAGAGGGCAGGTAGGTATGTTCTTTCTAAGCAAAGTTTTATTACAGACTAGCAAAAATGATCAAATTATTGAAGTCAAACATTCCTTTGTTTAAATCTCTTCAGTGTCAATGACTCATATGCAAGCGTTTATTTAATAATTCAATTTCAAAAATAGAGTGGGTTGAAGAATTTATAACAAAAGGTCATCGACGTTGAAAGAAAGAATACTCTGCGTATCATCACTTATAATATTTGTTCTACATAACATTTATTCTACATTAAAGTATGGCATTTCTGTAAAGATTAGAATTCTTAAAAAATGGAACTCAAATATGTTCCTTTCCCGAAATTGTAATGGAAAAAATTGCATTAGCTGCATTAAGAACAATTTAAGGAACCACTTTTTGATGCTTGGGAACTTTACGAATCCCAGGTATGTCATCTTAATGCTCAAAATGTCACATTCATTATATTTTAATTATTCATATTTTTTATCACTCTAATTCCTTTTAAATACAAAATGGATATATTTTAATAAAATATTTGCTCCTTTTTCTTCTCGTTTAAAAATTATAGTGCAAACAAAAATTGCTAGCTTGACATCCCGGCAACAGCGACGTTTTTATAGGGGATTCTGAGTCGTCAGAAGATCTTAATGTTATTCAATAACATGTCTTTAATTGACAGAAGAACTTCCTATAACCAATCATAACCCTTCTATTATCAATACAGTAAGAATTTAAGAATTTATAAGGAATGACATTTTATAGCATTCGTATGAGTGAAACTGTTATATTGTATATTTAGTGCAATTTCTTTTTAACCATTTAAATATAAATAAGCACTATTGAAAATAATCCTGCAATGAAGCGATCTGTTTAATACAAATGTGTTAAATGGTAAAATTTTATTGGATTTTTAAAATTTTAAAAAGGGGAAAAAATGTGGAATTATTACAAAAAAAAAAAAAAAAAAAAAAAAAAATATTGAGCAAATTATCAACAACTTCTTACTCGCTTAATTAAGGATCAAGACTAGATCAAGTTTCATTGATTAAAATATTTTTGTAAAAATTTCATTAAATTTTTTTGTGTGTAACTTTTGTACTCGCCTTATCACATGAATTAAATGAAATTTGTGATAAAATACTCGTACCACTGAAATAGGAGTGAATGAAAATTGACAATTACTTCGACTAATGAACATAATGCATATCTAGTATTCATACCATCAATTTATGAACATGACGTATATCTGGTATTCATATCTTCGATTTATGAACATGATGTATATCTGGTATTCATATCTTCGATTCATGAACATGAAGCATATATAAGTATACATATCTTCGATTTAAGAACACGAAGCATATATAGTATTCACATCTTTGATTTATGAACACGATGTCTATCTAGTATTCATTTATTCGATTTAAGAACATGATGTATATCTAGTATTCATTTAATCGATTTAAGAACATGATGTATATCTAGTATTCATTTAATCGATTTAAGAACATGATGTATATCTAGTATTCATTTAATCGATTTAAGAACATGATGTATATGTAGTATTCATTTAATCGATTTAAGAACATGATGTATATCTAGTATTCCTTTAATCGATTTAAGAACATGATGTATATCTAGTATTCATTTAATCGATTTAAGAACATGATGTATATCTAGTATTCATTTATTTGATTTAAGAACACGATGTCTATCTAGTATTCAATTATTCGATTTAAGAACATGATGTATATCTAGTATTCATTTAATCGATTTAAGAACATGATGTATATCTAGTATTAATTTATTTGATTTAAGAACACGATGTATATCTAGTATTCATTTATTCGATTTAAGAACATGATGTATATCTAGTATTCATTTAATCGATTTAAGAACATGATGTATATCTAGTATTAATTTATTTGATTTAAGAACACGATGTCTATCTAGTATTCATTTATTCGATTTAAGAACAAGATGTATATCTAGTATTCATTTATTCGATTTAAGAACACGATGTCTATCTAGTATTCATTTATTCCATTTAAGAACATGATGTATATCTAGTATTAATTTATTTGATTTAAGAACACGATGTCTATCTAGTATTCATTTATTCGATTTAAGAACATGATGTATATGTAGTATTCATTTATTTGATTTAAGAACACGATGTCTATCTAGTATTCATTTAATCGATTTAAGAACATGATGTATATCTAGTATTAATTTATTTGATTTAAGAACACGATGTCTATCTAGTATTCATTTATTCGATTTAAGAACAAGATGTATATCTAGTATTCATTTATTCGATTTAAGAACACGATGTCTATCTAGTATTCATTTATTCGATTTAAGAACATGATGTATATCTAGTATTAATTTATTTGATTTAAGAACACGATGTCTATCTAGTATTCATTTATTCGATTTAAGAACAAAATGTATATCTAGTATTCATTTATTCGAATAAAGAACACGATGTCTATCTAGTATTCATTTATTCGATTTAAGAACAAGATGTATATGTAGTATTCATTTATTCGATTTAAGAACACGATGTCTATCTAGTATTCATTTATTCCATTTAAGAACAAGATGTATATCTAGTATTAATTTATTTGATTTAAGAACACGATGTCTATCTAGTATTCATTTAATCGATTTAAGAACATGATGTATATCTAGTATTAATTTATTTGATTTAAGAACACGATGTCTATCTAGTATTCATTTATTCGATTTAAGAACATGATGTCTATCTAGTATTCATTTATTCGATTTAAGAACATGATGTATATCTAGTATTCATTTAATCGATTTAAGAACATGATGTCTATCTAGTATTCATTTATTCGATTTAAGAACACGATGTCTATCTAGTATTCATTTATTCGATTTAAGAACATGATGTCTATCTAGTATTCATTTATTCGATTTAAGAACACGATGTCTATCTAGTATTCATTTAATCGATTTAAGAACATGATGTCTATCTAGTATTCATTTATTCGATTTAAGAACACGATGTCTATCTAGTATTCATTTATTCGATTTAAGAACATGATGTATATCTAGTATTCATAACTTCTATTTCTGATCAGGATTTATATTTAGTATTTATTTCTTCAATTTATGAATACGATGTATATCTAGTATTCACAAAATGACTGGGAAGAATATCAATAAAAGAAATATTTCGTGTACAGAAATCAACAACTGAGGAGGTAAGTGTGCCGGGATACATTCTATTGATATACAAATATTTTTATTTAATATGTTATTTCTATAGATATTGTATTTCTATACAATATATATAAATATTTTATTAATATTTTATTTATTAATAATAACACCATAATAAAATAAAAAAAAATACGGGAAATGCTTTAAAATAAATGTAACATTAAATATTCTAATGAATTACTAGATTGTTAGGTTCTGTCTCTATTGTAAAAGAGGCAAAAAAAAAAATTTCTTGTTTTTAACTTTGTCATCGAAGTAAAATTTGAAATTTCTAAAATCGGTCTAGAATAAATTAGTCAACTTTCAGTTTTTCCAAGAATAATTTAGAAATTAATTGTATTTTAAAAATATACATAAAATTTATTTTATTATTAATTCCTAAAAGTTAGACGAATAACTTTTCAAATCCCTCTAATGCGATTGCAAACTTATGTTTCCATCAGAAATTATGTTTTTATTAAATAGAAAAGGTGAAATTCAAAAATATTTTAAACAATTATATTTTTTCAAAAGTTATCTGAATCTTAGTAAAAGAATTGATTTTATTTCTGTATAAATTCAGCACAATATTCCCTTAAAATTTTTTAAGAACAATATTTTTTAAAATATATTTCAATATTCCCATAAAATATTATATTGCATATGATGTATATACAAATTCCTGAATAGATTTCAATTCCCTTTTTTTTAATTTAATATTAAAATATTAGCTTTTTCAAAAACAATATTCCCTTAAAATATTATATATGAACAATATTCCCTTAAAATATTATATATGAACAATATTCCCTTAAAATATTATATATGAACAATATTCCCTTAAAATATTATATATGAACAATATTCCCTTAAAATATTATATAATATTTTAAAGGGAACATTGTTCATATATCATAATTCCCGTATCAAAATTGTTATCAGCATATAACAGTATGTCTGGCATCAGATGAAATAATTTACCTGAGAAAAACAATTTGGTTTAAACTGCTCATCGTTTCAGGAGGCAATATTTAATAATAAATCACGCACGTTTTTATGACGACAGTGAAACAACACTGTCCAAAATCAGTGGTTCTTGTACACTGAAGGTCGAATAGCTTCTTAAACCAGGAAGAAAGTCGCATATAGCTTCTTTAATGTCCTAGCGATAGAAGTATATCGGAACCATGCGATTTTACTACCCATTTGTAACATGCTTCGCTAAGAGTGCCGTTAAACGGTTTATAGCTTATGTTCAACTCACTAATATAAAAGTGTGCCCGGCATAGCCATGGTCATTTTTCTTATGACATTCTTTGGTTGTAAATACTTATCTCCAAAGAAGAAAACTTTCAACAAAGGGATCTTGGAGCAATAATGTATTTAATGGCGTTTCAAACACACAGCCATAAAGCTAATCATCAGAGTATATAGTGAAGCATGTCACAATTTTTAATGCACTCCGGTTTTCAGTAAATTGTTTTAAAATAATAAGCAACTTTTGCCGCAGCGGTATGCAAAAATTGTGAAAAAAGTGGATTTAGTAAAAGAGCATTGAAACAGAAAAGTTTGGGTATGTTTGTAATATGTTATGTTTTTCTGTCCCTTATATAAATTCATGGTTTTCATTATCTCATATTGGAGCTTTTAAATTTAACACATACATAGATTACAGCCTATGTAAGAGTATAATCTTAAAATTTGGAGGTCTCCCCTTCTTCCTCATTTTCAATAATTTCTTTAGAAATTTCAACAGCCATTTTATTCAATTTTAAATTGGTATCAGTATTTAACTGTCAAAGTATTTTGGAAAGAAACTATAGTGGTAACTGAGCATTAAAATGTGCGTGGACTTGTTGAGATTGGTAGAGACCTGATGGATAGCCTGTTGATTTTCCAACAAATCGAAAAACAAAATTTAACAAGCAAAATTCGTGTGAGGGCCATCAATATGATAGATTTGTAGGCCTTCTACTAATCTCAAATACATGGATAAGAGCGTGCAAAATTTCAGAAACTACTCCTAGGAATATCTGTAAAGTTGCTGCGACAAAGAGCTGAAGTAGTTCAACAGCCTTCATCCATCATTATTCAATCTGAGTGACATTGAAACAGCTATATATTTACTTTTCCAGTGGGGAATGAAGACTCTACCCAATTTTTGAGGGTAAATGCACGTGCAGGCTTTTATGGCAATTAGTATGCAGATAGCCTTATTAAAAAATATATTTTAGACGGCGATTCAATTAGCTTTCTACTTCCAATTTCATTTCTCAAAAATATCTTAAATGATTGTATATTAAATAATTGGCTCCAAAATTAAAACCATTTCAATAAAGAGTTGAAAACTATTGAAATTATAACTTATCTCAAAAAAAAAATCAAATAATTTTCTGCTTCTAGACATGACTAGTCATGGTCCATACCTAGCATATCTCAAAAGATTTCATCTTTTAGAAGAGGATTTCTGTTCCTATAGAGAAACTGGACTATCATTCTATTATACAACTATTTGTCCCCAATAGAATCACAGCACATTAAAATACCTTCTAACTATTTTATATTCAGTGGCGCAGAAATATATTTTGCAACCCACGTGACAGATAAAAAATTATCTATTCAATAAACTTCAAAAAAGAAAATGAGCGAATACGTATCCCAATAAATCATCATCCTTGAAACATTTATTGAATTATCTGCGCCCATTCTTTGACTTTTAACAACAGCATTTTATTATTTCATACTCCATAAATTGCTGTAATATTTATATACCATGTAATATTTTTATATTTTATAACCAGCGGTTATTTTTTCTCGACGTTTTTCTCTAGTTATTCTTTCCCTTATGCTGATGTTCAGTACATATAGTAATATTATCTTAAGATTGAATGTGTTCTTGTAATTCCCTAATTTATTTTCCTTTAAATTTTTGTTATTTTTACCACTCTCATATTTTTAACTGGTAGGGAGCTACATAACTTTGGATACAAGGGTATTATAATATTTAAATATTATTCTTTTTAAATGAAATAAAAAGAGCATTTTTGTATGAAGAAAAGTATATAAAAATTCAATATAAAACTTTAATTGTCATACAATCAGTATTAATTTATAATCAAATGGATTTAAGTAACTGTTTTTGAAAATAAATTTTAAAGCAATTTATCTATATATCACAAAAAAGTTTTACAAAGAAAAAAAATTATCAACAAATTGGTTAAATGCAAATATGCAATTTGACAAATACAAATTTTCAAGTCTAAAAACACAGTCTTCTTCAAAATTTTGTCTTTATATATAAACATAATATCTATAATATTTTTAAGCGTAAATGTGTGCAGCTTAAATTGTATAGTAATTTTTTATAATTTAATTAAATTATCATTTAACTTTTTCCAGAATGATATCTTTAAAAATGAGAAAGATTTAATTTTATTACCTAGATATTAATCATTTTTATGTTTTTCCAATTTTATATCTACACTTATTCAGAAAAACAAAAAACAATTTTAACATTTACATATAAGTGTATATAATTATATATAAATCACGAAGGAAAAGTTTTCATCTATTCAAATCAAAGTGGTTATTTACATCTTTACGATTGCAAAAATTTCACTACCTCAAAATTTGAATTTTTAATTATAAATTATAGAATAATAGCCTAAACAATATGTGTTCATAAAGCAATATCCTTACTTAGAATAAAATAGAATATCTTAGAATAGAATATCTAGAAAAAAAATAGAATTGAATCGTTGTTGATGCCATGCTTTCCTTAAATAGCGTATATAGGTTTTGTACTTTTGTAGATAGTTTTACAAAATTCTTTTTTTAATTAGAATAACATTAATTTCTTAAAATAATTTGCCCTTATAAGTGAATCCCTAATACCTAAATTTAATATAAATGCTAAAAAAATCATAAAGTCAATTTTTTAAATTGATTTTACGATTTGATTTATAACACATTTCAAGAATTTTTTTTTTATTTTCAACTAAAATAATTTGTTCCTAGTCACATGAATAATAAATACTATAGGATTATGCAATTTTATAAAATTTTTAATATTTAGGCCCTTCTATTAGGCGACAACAGAGTTTACACTATACAGTTTTCATACAATAAACCTTAACTCAATTTATTTTCACAGATAAATTTACTTTTAAAAACTTTCTTCTTCATAAAACATGATCAAAAGTTAAAGAACCACTAGGGAAGTTGTGTCTCTGGTTAAGAAGGGTTACTTGAGGTCTTAAGACTTTAATCTTCGCCATGTATAAGAAACCCTGCGAAGCATTGTATGTTATAAATTCACTCGAGAAAGTTTTCATTGTGTTTTCGGAAACTCGAAAGCACGTCTTAAAAACTGGTTAAAATTTCATACATACGGCTGAGTTGTTTTTCAACAATCGGGGGATTTGGTGTTTCTAATCGATTGCAAGGAAAGAAAATTAATTTTATGTTTTAAGTTTGGTGTTTTCCATTTTATTTTGTTGGTGAGTTTAGTACCCTTTGTCCTGTAACTTTCTTTTTATGCGTTTACTTTCTATCAGAAATTTATGTTTATTATTTTAAAAATATTGTTAAATAAAAACAACAGTTTGATCTTTGATAGTTAAATATTGTAATTTTCGGCTGTTAATTCCTTTGATTGTTAATTTACTATTGACAAAAATAAAAACTGGTGAAGACAAATTTCTTGACGAGGTTCCCTTTCAATAGATTAAATCTAATTTCATTTAGTTTGATTTATAATTAAATATTTCATTAAAAGAATATTTTATAAAAGAAAAACCGTAATTAAAAGCACAAAAAACATTTTGTATGCCGATTTTTTTGTATATCAAATACACAGAAGCAATTTTGCTAGCTTATATGGTGTTCCATAAAGGGTGTTTCATGAAGGATTCCTAACTCTGAAAATAACGGTTATAGAAAACGGTTATAGATAAAAGCATGAAACCAGTGATATATTTATTGAAAAAACCGTACAAATCTGATACAGAAACATCGAGATTTTATTTACAAATTGCGATTATAGCTGTTGCTGCAAGTATCATTATCATAAGTAATCTGTACATAGTATTTCATAATGCAGCTGGCAAACACTTAGACAGTTGTCTTTCATGCCTTAAGGGAAGCGCTGCAACGACGTTACTCACTAAGCACTACCCAGGTAGCTCGTGTAGCTTGAAGATAAGCTACGGTCGCGGAGTAACAATACCTCCGCAACGCTCTACGATCATGTTATACCGGGACGTACGGTTTAAAGTGGATTACGAACCACTACAAACATCCATTGCACCGCCGGGACTCGAACCCGAGACTTGTGGTACCGAGCACCAGAGCGCTAGCCATTCGGTCATCAGGCCTCCATCTGATTAAATTCATAGTGGAAAAAAATTGTTTATTTTTAAATTCACAGGCCTCAAAAACGATTCAAAATGGAATCAAGTCTTCATTCACATAAATGCATTTAAAATGGAACGAACGAAGAACGAAAAATGAAATTCTGAGTGTAGTGTGTCACCGGAAGTCGACACACAAGCTTTACAATGACAATTTTCAACTTTCCTCACTTCTCATTGGAATAGACACTTTCTCAACATATGGTGTATCACCGATCACGATGTAAAGACTGATAGTGAAGTCCATATTCCCTCTGTACTTATTTAATTAACTATTCTGCATGAAAGGACGAAAGACAATTGTAAATTACATGAGGTTTCCTTATCCATGATACTGAATATCTGTTATCATATTTTAATGAAAGATTGTTTTGATTAGTAAAAAAGACTAATTGCATGTAATTTAACTATCCACAACTCTGCTTATCTTCTGTCAAATTTGAGTGATAGGTTATTATAATGTATTGTTAAGGAATATGCATTCTTCTCTCCTGGGAATAGAATGCTACAACAACGGCACCATCCTGTATAAACCAGGTCAATCGTCAATGCTTGTTGAGTGGCACAAACTGGTTCAAAAACGCAATGACGCTTTTGCAGGATATTGTGGTGCAAAAGATAAATTTGGGGAATAAAGTAGTCGTGCTTGTAAAAAATGTGAATTTTGGTTACCCCAAATCGTCTAACAGATAAAAAATGAACCTCGCCCGTAAACCATATTTGGCCGACATCGAAATCAGAACCACCAGTCACATCGAGCATCTGGTTAGCGAAATCCTCTCGTAGTCGTTCAACTCGAACTGGCGTGCAGGCATTGAATCTTATATGAAAACATGTGTAATGTCTTCTGCACGATTCTGTACGGGCTGGATGGCGTGATTCCAGATTCTACTGCAAGTCTGAGGACAGATTTATTCGAATGATTTATTGCAGCAAGCGTCGTTGCATTTTCAGATACAAAGAATGAGACTCACATTTTCGAATAAAGCATCGACTACATAGTCAGCCTGTTAATAATTTTTGAACAGCACATGATTTTTTTTCCTCTGAGCCTTTACAACTAAAATCGCTTTTGAAAAATTCTCTTTATGGAGACTTCTCCTCCCATAATAAACACACGTTCCTACATGGAATACATCTGTTCCTGAATTTTTTTCACTAAATTCTAATAGCGGTCATGTTTCAACTCCGAATTGTTCTACATCTGCACTCTCTTTGTAGGGGTACGTAATGTTGCCTTCAGCGCCATGTATCATCACAATTAGTATAAACAAATCAATATTTTTGACCACAAGAAAACATTCAGGATTGTGAACTAGTCATGATAATTTGAGAGCGATGTATTACAAAGACATATTTTATGTTTTACACATCGATAACGTAAATAACAATTTCAAGAGAAGTCCTGGATGATATAGCTCCAGGGTGCAGCAAGAAGTTGATCTTTTGATATATTGCATTATATATTAAATTCTTGAAAAGAACAATTTAAGTATAAGTAAAATTCATGAATGTCCTACTTATTAATTTCACTACAAAATCACAAGTAAATGGCAAAAGTAGAATCCAAGGCTCACAAGGAAAATAACATCGTCTCTACCATTAAATACAAAATACAGAACGATAATTGTCATAAAAGAAACAAAAGATTTTTCTTTAAAAAAAACTGATGCATAAACAAGCAAAGAAAGGAAGATGAAATTTTAAAAGTACAACAAGTGTGTAAGAAAGTAGATAAACATATCAAATTATGTAATTAACTATATAATAATCAGAATTGTGAAAAGTTGCACATTTGCATTTTACATTTTATGTTTTCAAGTATTTACGATATTAGTGTGTAATTGCAAAACTTTATTCGATACGTTTGTATATCATGAATAAAT
This sequence comes from Caerostris darwini, assembly GCA_021605075.1. Lineage (NCBI taxonomy): Eukaryota > Metazoa > Arthropoda > Arachnida > Araneae > Araneidae > Caerostris > Caerostris darwini. The sequence continues at coordinate 14,166 of BPLQ01015485.1, forward strand.
TATTTTGTAACATTTGTGCTAAGGCTCATTATGCATTCTGTAAAATAATCAGCTGTCGAAAATTGAACGACGCATTATATGTAAACATGCAATAAAAAATAGACTTAATTATAACCATTAACAAGACATCGATTTTTTAATATTTTTACTAAAAGAAAACAATCCATGTAAGGTAGAAAATGTACTTTTGAATATTATTGAATAAAAGTATTTTTTTATTATAATTTGTACATATAAATATTTCGTATTACATAATATTTCATATAAAATTCTTTATAAAGAAAATAAAGGAAGAAAATGAAAAATATTAAAAGGCTAATTACAAAAGAACTGCCCATAATTAAAAAATGTCCCTTGAATAAATCATATCTTTGCTATTACATATAAATAATATAGTATATATAGCGTTCGAAACTCTTTAATTCGAAACTGTATTTTTATACAGCGTTTAGTATACGCTGTAAAAAAATACAGTTTCGTCAATTGTCAATACAAATGTCACTGAAAATAAATTTATCAGTTTTGCATACCTTCCAAATGTACTAGATGTATTTATAATTGCTTCAATTCCTTCTATTAGCTCACACTCTCCCTATATATATCTTGTACAAATTTTCAATCGTTCATAAAACACTTTTTATTGATCCACTCAAGTTCAAATACATTTTTTTAACTTGTAATGGCTGACACTGGATGTTAATACAGTTATTTCAAATATTAATTCAGTAATTAAATTTAATTAATTAATTAAAAAATTTTTTTAGATGTAAGTTGCATATATCTACCAATAGATGGCGCCAGATAACCTTAAAAAATGAAAGAAAATTATTTATAAAGGACTTTCTGCAATAGAGTGAAAAAAAAGTAGGAATTGACATTAAAATTTTTTTTATATATTACTTGTTTTATCATTACACATGAAAAGGAAAGCAAACAGAAGTCGATCATGTAAGACCATTCCGGATTAAGATGCTTTTGAAGTTCAAGTAATTCTAATAGTTAAAAAGCACAGTTTCCGAAACACTTGGGTGTTGGTTGTTATGGCATGATCTTCTTGAAGGCTACGTAAGCATTTCGATTAGATTTTACTACTTTTTAATTAAATATATACGTTACTTCTAAGAGAATATTCCAATTGAAACCAAGTACTCTTCTTTAATTCAATTCTTCTTCATTTAGTTCCTTTCTTTTAATCAAAGGCTATGGTAATGTTGCTCCATTATATAAGAATTAATTGCTTATTTGATAAATTATTATAGAATAAAATCCAATAACTCCAAAAATAGTTAGGGAAAGGTTCTTGTTTAAAAGGATGACATCCCAAACTGTCATTCCTATATTCGATTGTTCTAAAATAGACAGAAATAAATTCACTTCATGTAAATGGTTTTCATTGAAAGGATGATCAAACCAGTTGGTGTTTCTAAAATATGGAATATGTTTACCTCGATTTTTGCTGCAAAATTCATATTACTAATAAGTGAGTGACGTCACAAATCACGTCAAGACGTATTATTCCTTCAAAAGTGAGATCGTTATCAGTCCAGGAGTTTCTTATCAGATCAGACATACTTGTACAGCATCAAAACACAATCTATAACATCCAAAAGAAAATAATTTCGGTTGAAATGTAATTAATTTCTGAAGACAGCAGAATTTTTTTCGTTGCTTACGGGTCTTCGAAATGTGGCATGTTTTGTGTTTTACCATGAAATCCAGTTTTTGATGTATTGCTTGAAGTTTTGCTTCAATAGGTTAGCACATGAATACGAATAGGTATTCGTATACATGTAAATAGGTATTCCGACATACACGTAAAATAACCAGAAAATTATTTTGAAAGAAGTTGAGAGGCAAATCAGAATATAGTTCGTGGTTTGCTGCTAGATAATATTTCCTTGCATCAAGATTGTGAAAACATAAGTGATATACAAAACAGCAATGAAAAATGCAATCATTATAATAGTATTGATCAACAGAACATTCCGGCGTTTAGTTGTATTGTGAACATGAACAGGAAATAGCTTTAAATTTTTCTTATTGCTTCTCGGATTCGTGTTATCCGTGCATAGAACAAATCTTTCGCCAAGATGAATCCAAACAAATCAAGTGTTCCAGTAAGTAAAAATGCCGATACTGCGTTTACAGTTCCGAATACTGCGTATACTGAAGCAAATACAAAAAATAAGTGGGAAAATACCATTCTATGGAAATTCAGGCAGGGTGTGATCCTTTCGAAGGATTCTGTGCTTTTATGGTTTCTCTTGATACCACAGTGTCGTCATCCTCCATATATGTAAAGTGAGAGAGATAAAAGTTTTGGTAAAGTTTCTGCTTCCATACTTGGATCTGATGACTGTGTTTTTAAGGATAAATTCTCGTAAATCTCATGGTGTCTATTTGTTTCTCCATAATTTTGAAATTTTATTATTATTAGAAATATGCATTAATAAATGTATATAAATAAATATATATCACTAAAGATTTATTCTACAAGGCAATTAAACTTATTTCTTAAACTCTTACAATTATGTTGAAATATTTCTTTCGTACTCAAGAAATTTAAAAACAGTGTCATTATTTATAATTGTTTCCATGGTAGCTGTCAAAAAAAAATTTCAACCCAATACGAGTAATTGAAATTCGTATTTTTATTATTCGTTATAAGTACAGAATTCAAATACTTTTTCACAAATATTCAAACTACATAATATTTTAAACGTAAATGTCAATAATAACATAATCTATGAACAACACAAATGCAAAATTCAAATTCCACTAAAACTAATCTAAAGAAAGTCTTCTTAAATATGATATTCCTGTTTTTATAAGAAATCCTGAAAATAAGTTTATTTCATCATCATCAGTGGCGGAAAAGACCTATGGTGGGCCAAGGCCGCCTGGATGGACAGGAGATGTTTTCTTTTTACGGGGTAGGTTTGTCAGTTCTACGCCCAACGCTCTACAGCCATATTAGAGCGGGACCTACGGCTTAAAGTGTATTTCGAACCACTCTAAACATCCATGGCATGGCCGAGACTCGAACCCGAAACCTGCGGCACCGAGCGCCTGTCACTCGCCCATTCAGGTCCATAAGTTTTTTCTAATAAATTGAAATAATTTTAAAAATAGATGTATGGAATATTTCAGTTTGGTAAATATATTAGTTTAAATCTATGTTTTGAAAAAGAAAAATTAACAGGTATTAATGTAGCCACTAGATATCACACATCTTTTTGCAAGTATGTTTCTTTCTGCAATAACAATCATCGTTTATATGCTCATGCACAGAAAGATTTTTATGATTTATTATTGGAGGAATTAACATAATACCGTTTAAGGGCGAAAATTTCATGGGGAAATCATTTCATTACCAGAAATGGGAGAGTCAGCGTACTACATTGCCAAGAGGCATAAGTGGTGAGTAAAAAATAATTATTCCCGTCACCATAAAAGTTGGAACATGTTTCAATACGGAATACTTTAAAGTGGTTCATTAAAAACACATTTCACTCAAACCCAAGAGCAATAGGAATCATTTTCGCTAAAAAGATTGTTATTTTCAATAGGTAATCCATATAATTAGAATTTCTCCATTTAATTTGACATGTTATGTTACTATTACTCCAATTTGAATTGGTTTTAATGTTAAATAATTGGTTGTTAAATTATGTAGATTTTGCAGACACCATTCACACGATTGAGATCTTCCGTTTTAATTACATAGAATAGAGGTTTTCGCTCGAAGGGCTATTTATGTTATATTATATATTTGGTTATATGTAAATGCGAGTTATGTAATTAGAAGAGAATTGAGAATTTGTTACAATGTGTGAAGTGAATATAGTTGTAACAAGTAATATAAAAAAAAAAATTAAGTCAATTCCTACTTTTTTTCACTCTATTGCAAAAAAGTCCTTTATAAATAATTTTCATTCATTTTTTAAGTGTATCTGGGGCCATCTATTGGTAGATATATGCAACTTAAATCTAAAAAAAAAATTAAAAATTAATTAAATTTAATAACTGAATTAATATTTGAAAGAAGGACCAGGCTGTCGAAGTGTTTGCCAGCTGCGTTAAAAAAAAAAGTATTTGAAAGAACTGTATTAACAACAAGTGTCATAAAAAAAATGTATTTGAACTTGAGTGGATGAATAAAAAGTATTTTATGAACAATTGAAAATTTGAACAAGATATATATAGGGAGAGTGTGAGCTAATAGAAGGAATTGAAAAAGGGTGGCGAAAACGTATGTAATTGAGGGTGAAGCTGAATTATAAAGTGTGTTGGATAAGCATTAAGCAGGTAGCTTTTTTTTCCCCAGCTATCTGTCATTATTTCCCCAGTTATTATTTTCAAACGTTTCTTTCATGCTTTCAAAATTAATTTACTTTTTCTCCCCTTTTGAAAGAAACATTTTGAAAAAAGAGCAGAGCATTGGTATAGTTTCTATTGATTGCTCATACTACAAATTTTAATCGTATTCTTAAGGCTAATTATTACTTAATTTAATTTTTCCTCATTAATACCTTTCCTGAATATTTTATGTACCTTACATATACTTTATTTATTTACATTTAAATGCGGCGGTATGATTTATTGAATGGGCATTGTTTTTCATTTTGTAGAATTGCTTTTTGTAGTTAGTTTTCAATATATCTTCCTTTCCTTCATTAAAGACTCTTAATAAAGTTTTTCTTCTGGAATATTAATTAATACTAAAATATATTAACGCAAATGTACAAGGTTAACTATTATTCAATCATATTCAAAATTAACTTTTTTTTTACTACATGGACTGGTTTTTTTTTTTTTTTTTTTTTCTGTAAAATAATAAATCGATTTCCTGTTAATGGCTATCGTTTTCATTTTTCATTGCATGTTTACATGTAATACGTCATTCATCTTTCGACAGCTAATAATTTAACAGAATACGCAATGAGCCTTAGCACGAGTATTAAGAAAATAATTTATTTATGATATGCAAACGTATCGAATAATGTCTTGAAATTACACACGAATATTGTAAACATTCGAAACATAAATTGCAAAATGCAAATATGAAGTTTTTCACAATTATTACATTTAATTACATTATGTTCAATATCAAATGCGTTGCATACGTATAATTATGAATTACGTTCATTTGGACGATTATCTCTTTATAATTTAATTTCTTTATAATTTATAATTTAACTTTATAATTTAATCTCTTTTTAATTTTTTTTGAAATATTAAGTAATACTAAATATATTACTCCACGCAAATGTACAATTTAAAAAAAAAAAAAATTAAAAGGTACTTTTCTTTATTACACGGATTGGTTTTCTTTTTGTAAAATGTTATTAATAGATTAACAAGACATCGATTTTCTAAGTTTATTTATCATTGCATGCTTACATATAAAACGTCATTCAATTTCGACAGTTGATAATTTTGCAGAATACATATTGGGTTTTAGTATAAATGTTACAAAAATAATTTACTACAATGCCCAAAAATTAAGACCAATTCCTTTTTTTTTTTTCAAAAACTCTTTATTTATTCTTCCAAATTTATTTCATCGCCTAAAACGCAGCGCCGAATCACAATGAATCTCTTCAATCGACTCAAAATGGTGTCCCCGGAGTGGTCTTTTGAGTTTAAGGAATAGCCAGAAGTCGCAATGTGTGAATACGGTGGTTGTGGAACAACATGGGTTTAATTTTTGGCGAAAAAGTCGCGAAGAATCAACGCAGTGTGAGCTGGCGCATTCAGTGTTTTCGGTACCAATCGAGAATTGATGCGTTTGAAGCCCGAAATTGAATTGACCGATCCTTTTGAAATTCCAACATCAGTAAGGTCTCTAATTGTAAATAAACGGTTTGCAAGCAACAAATCTTTAATTTTTTTGGAACCGAGCTTCGTCGGTTGAGGTTGATGGCCGACCAGAAGGCTGTTCGTCTTCAACGCGTTCTCTGCCTTCTTTGAAATGTTTATACCACTTCTAAAGATTTATTTCCGATATAGGAATGCTCACCGAATGCCTTATGCAACATTCTATTCGTTTCCGCAAACAAAATTTAATGCAAGTTCTTTGCTCAATTAATTCAGTCATTTCAAAAATCGCCGGAATCAGTTTCATCGTCTCTCAAAGCCAAGCGTAACTCAAACACTAATAAATATTTTGACGTCACATTTCACACATATGTGAAGGACAGCGCCAGTACATAAAAAAGAAAAAAAAATTGAAATTCCATATGCCCCGGGATTTTTAAATTGAAAACTGGTCTTACTTTTTGGACACAGTCGTTACATGAATTGGTTTTCTTTCTGTAAAGTTTTAATGATAGCCATTAACAAGACATCGATTTTTTATTTTTATTTATCATTGCATGCTTACATATAATACGTCATTCACTTTCGACAGCTGATAATTTTGCAGAAAACATAATAAAGTTTACCACGAATGTTACAAACATAATTTATTTATTATATGCAAACGCATCGGATAACGTTTTGAAATTACGCACTTATATTGTAAATATTTAAAAACATAAAATGTAAAATGCAAATGGGAAGCTTTTAACAATCATGGTTTTATATTGTTTATCGGCTTTCTTACACATTCACGATCTTTTTAAAATTTTATCTTCATTCCTTTATTTGCGTATGCAACATTTCTGTTTTAAGAAAAAATAATTTTTTTTATTAACTACATTTTTAGTTCTGTATTTTGTATTTAATGTAAGTGACGATGTTATTTATTTTTGTGACCTTTGAATTCTACTTTTACCATTTACTTACGTTTTTTAATCAAATTACTAAATTCATGAATTTCATTTACACTTGTCCATTAAATAATTTATTATAATAACATTATATTTAACATTATATTCTTAAAAATAAAAACCGTCAGATTAGATATAAAATAAATATTACGAGTTCTTGAATAAGAATGGTAGCTTTATTTTAACCTATTTACATTATTAAAAATTGCTTTATTTTAACTTATTTACATTATTAAAAATTGCTTTATTTTAACTTATTTACATTATTTAAAATTGCTTAATTTTAAACTAGTTATATATTATTTAAAATTGCTTAATTTTAACCTAGTTATATATATTTTTAATTCCGAACATTATAATGTGCACAAGTATTTCTTACTATTAAAATTACGCTGTACTGATATTATTTTCTGTTACTGGGTCAAGCCGCGTCTTTTCAGACAGTAAAATAAAAAGAAATCTAATATTCAAGTAATATTCAAGAATGTTAACAAGTTCGTGAAACTGTTGCATACATCTTAGAAGTAATTTAAATAATTAATTTCACAGCTTCTAAAAGATTTTTATGAAATTTTAAAACATACCACAAAACACAGCGCATAAAGTTTGTTTTCAAAAAATGTTTTATTAAATAACTACCTGAAGATTTATACATCCTATTTTATAATACATAAAAACCTTTTACAATGAAAGAAACTTTGCTATAAACGGGTGGTATTCGTTTCATACAAATAACACTAAAATATTTCGCTTGAGAAACTGCCATGTGAAAAAAGCATTAAAAGATGTTGCTAAAAAAAAACGAGAGAAAGCTACAAATGATAAATGGCGAGCAATTTTAATAGAATTTCTTTAGAAGGAATTTACAACGGGATAGTAGCTTAAACAGCATTTTATTTTTAAGAATTTTGAAGTGCTTATATGCATAACACATGCGTGACTGTAATACATATCATATTCATTTTTATATAGAAGTTATATTAATAATATATACTATAAGACAATTTAAAAAAAAAAAGTATTTTAAATGTTGTTTAATTAACTTTAACTAGTAAATATATATATATAATTACAAATTAAACAATTAAAAACATGAAACTTGTAGCAAAACAAGTTTTAACAGTTTAAATTAATTACATTTGTTAATTATATATAACATAATTTTTATTTGATGTTTTCCAGGTAAAATTTCGCATTAGAACTTATGATTTAATAGTCATCAGTTTTCCACCATCATATGCTTTTAATATTCACTTTAAAGTGATAGATAAAATTTTGTTGCCGTTGTTTAAACAAAGTTTATAGATGGTTTAATTTAATTGTATATGTTTCTGTTTGATAAATAACAAAAATTAGTGCTCATATGAATAACACATGCGTGACTATAATATATTTAGTATTTATTGTTTATATATAAGTTATATCAATAATATAAACCATATAATTACTTTTTTAAATTAATTATTTTTTAAAATGCTGTTTAATTAATGCTTAATTTTTAATTATATCTATGGAAAAAGTTTGATTTAAATTTTTCACTGTAAAATTTTGCATTAGAACTTATGATTTATTAGTCATCAGCTGTCCTCATCATATGCTTTTAATATTCACTTTAAACTAACAGACGAAATTGCGTGAGGTTATGTCTTAAAGAAAATTGCAGATGTTTTTCTTTAATTGTAAAACAGAACACATAAATAACAGAAAGTACAAAAGAATTCAATTACTTTTAAATAAGTTTATAAAGCAAGTTATCAATTAAAAAAATACAATTGTCAAACAGTTTGGAAAGAAACCATTTTAATTTTAAAAATGAAAATCAATTTTTCAGAATTATAATTGTTCTAAATTAGTGTAAAAATCAAAAACAAAGCAAAATCAATGATTACAATCAGTATTTTTGTAAATTTCTTGGTTTAGTAATTTGATTCTTGTTTAAAATAATCTTTTTAATTGAAATAAAAGGTGAATAGGAACTATCCTATGTGTTTCATAAATATTATTTTATGACTTAATATTTATGACTGACAATTTAGTAATGATGTAGAGATATAAAACGCGAAAATACAGCAAAGTCATTAAAATAATTTGTGCCTAAATGATATGTGAAAGTTAATATTAGTGCCTGCATTATGAAATATTTCAGGTAAAGGAATAATATAATATGGTGCATATCGCATTTCATACGAGAATATATTTAGTGATTATTTATTTTTATACGATATCATTTTTAAAAATTGTGAGAAAGATAATGCTTTTAATAAACTTTGAAATAATTTAAACTTATTTCACAAATAAATATTTATATTTTTAAGATGTGTGTAAAAAAGAATGATTCAAAATTACCATAATGTCTTTACAATTAATGTAATGTAATTACAATTGCGAGTCTAGACACAAACGAAATGTTTTATGGAATAATTGGAAAATTAAACATAAAATGTATATACTAGTTCAAAATTTTATCTAGCAGAATTAGCAATTTGATAATTTAAGTCATGCCATATCTTTTGAAATATCATGTCATGTGAAAGCTAATAAATCAATTTTGAAGAAAATGTAAAAGTGTACAGAATTTACAAAAAATACATAAGAATGAAAGTTTTCTCACAGGTTTCATATAACAAAATTATGTGTAACGTTATTTTATATTGCACTAAGTCAAAAGTTAACTTAACTTGATTTGAAGATTCGAAATTGTAAATTAAATAGAACCTAAAACAAAATGCAAAACAATTCAGAATAAAAACTATCACCATTCGTAATTATATATATACATAATTATATATATCCATTCGTAATTATGCTAATAAAATGGTGTAATGGTATACAATTGTCTTAAACATTAATAATATCTACACAACATAATAAACATATATTATCCACAGTGTACAAACGATAAATCCAGCTGGAAAAGGAAAAACCACTGAGCAATTAATTACATTTTATACACGATATACATAGAATATACATCAATGACATTTTAATTGCTAAAAATAAACATTTCAGATGCAACTATTTAAAATAAACTCTAATTATCTACAAAAATTAATAAAGCAGTTTTTAAATATATTAATCACAAAAACCACTTTTTATTCTGAGAAAATGTGAGATTCAGTCATCAAAAGCACGGACATTTAATGCAATCGCCAATTTCTATCTGATTAATTTGTTTTTAATACTGACTTGATATTTCAATTATTGCTTACTTGATAAATGACTATAGAATACGATCCTATGACTCCGAGTAAAGTTACAGCTAAATTCTTATTCAGAGGAAAAATATTTGCTGCCGTCATTGCCATTTTTGAATGTCCGACAACCGACACAAAATATTGAATTTCTTGTCCCAAGTCGTCTTTTATCAGTATATCTGCTTTTCCCATTGCAGATACTGTCTCTAAAATGTATGTCTTACTGTCTACTATATTTCCAGCAACTATACAAAGTACTGTGAAATGCACAATGTCGAAAATGACATCCAGTATAACAATACTTTGTTCCGATACACCAACTCCGGACCAGGATATGGTTAAAATATCATAGAAACTCATGCAACATCTAATTACGATCTTAAGAAGCCAAATGAAATTTATCTCTCTGAAGATTCCATCAACTTCAGCTGATGTCTTCTGCAACTCGCAAAACATTGCCCGCTGATGTCGAATTTGAGCAACGCAATTGATGTTTCTTTTTACCATGTCTTCAAGAGTTCTGTTTATTGCACAAAGTCTTTCATTTATCAGTAAACAAAAGAAAACGAACAAACACGCTTGCATGGGTATTCCAATATAAGCATGAAGAGCATAGAGTATCCACACGAATATATTTAAAATTAGGTTGGCAACATTTAATGTATGTCCTGAAGATTTTTCTGGAATTGCTTCCTTGTTTATGAGAACCACCACCGAGAAAGAAGAATATACAATGGCAAACACAACAGTGCAAGCCATCAGCACACATATTGAAGTAAATTTATTTTTTTGTTGTTGGCCAATCATTTCTGTAGGTGTATGAAGAAAATTGTTTATATAAAGTTGAATCTTCCTCCTTCTGCAATACAAGAGATCGGCTGCTATAAGATAAATAGCCAAATCTAAGTTTCCAGATATGTAAAAAATTAAGTGTTTATCAACAAAATAACCAAACACTATGGAAAACAACAGATAGAGATGCGAAGCAAAGAGTTTTGCTTTTATCCAAGGGCAACTCAATGAAATGCATTTATTTGATGCATTCACAGAGCATGGATTTTGTTCTAATCCAAATGATATCAATAAACATCTCATTAGTTTAGGTATCCTTCTTGACATACCTTCGGATTGAATTTGGATTTCCATTTCTTGAAAAGCTCTAAATATATGGCTTGTCTCCTTCATAACTTGAAAATATTATTTAGTTTTTTTATTCCAAGTATGTCCCTGTATTCAGAATAGGCTTCAAATGATTATTATTTATCTCCTGTAAAATTATTCTGAATTTATTACATACTTTTGATACGATTATATTTTATTTATTAATTTTTTTTGCCAAAAAATACTTTTGTTTTAAGATAAGAAAAATATAATCAGTAAATGCTGCCAAAGCTGAGACTTTAATCCTGTCGTAGAATTTAAAGATTAGAAAATTTCGAAAAAACTCAACAGATTTTTAATTAAATCTGTAGTTATGAGTTGATGAAAAATCAAAATTTCCTGTCATATTTTCAGATTCTAGTAGAATTTAATAAAGCAGATCTTACTTTTCAAACAGTATCCATTTTAAAACTCCGAATTAGTTGCTTATAATCCGTGAATTACCTTGGCGTAAATTGAAGATCAGTGCAAAATTTCTTCCCTGCAGAAGCAAAGTTTCAAAAGACAATGTTTTGATGACAAAGTAAATACACGAACCAGCTATATCTGATATATCACGTAAAGAAATTAGTGTCAGTCGCGTGTACTAATAAATCATTGATTAATTCATAATAGGGCACACGCAAGCAGGGCGAAACAGAGGAATGATACATGGGAATTACCCCGCCGTAAAATCAATAAAACATATAATGAACATGTTTTCATCAACAAAACTAATTTAGTGTATTTCTGAAGCTGAATTAACACTATTTCGTTTTTCAAAAGTGGGATTTCGTATGTATATTAAGTGTTTAATGTATTCATCAATACTGAACATATTTCCATGCTTTGTTTGGAACACAACTATTATCTAAATATTCTTTTAGAGTTGAATGTGGACAACATTTTAATTTTATTTTTTAGAACTTAATGAAAATTAAATACAAAATATAATTATTTTAAATGAATAAATAAATAAAGATCTTGAGGTTTGGGAAAAATTGCATAATTGGTCTTTAAAAATTGCATAATTGGTATCTAATACAAGCAATTTACGTGTTAATATTATGAAATATACGGATATATTTAAAACAGGCTATAGTAGTTTTAATTTTATTGAACTACAATAAAATGCTTAAATTAAGTGAGCGTAACCGAACAGAGTGGTAAACCGCGAAATAGCCTATAAATAATGAACATCGTATGGCAGCTTTGCCAGAAATATAAAAAAAGCCATGCAGCAAATATGAAGCTTTAATATTTTACAATCTATAGTTTCTATTTATAACTTTCGATACACTATGAAAAGCAAGGTATATTCAATTATAAATCCTTGTTATTTTAATATTTTATTGACTTATCTTTATTTGCATGCTTTAAATTAATAGAGCTTCTAACGTTGACTTATAAAACAGCATAAATAGAAGAGCGAAATGAAATTATATTTATTCTATGTATACTTCAAATGAAATAAATATTTAAAATGAAATATCGTATTTCAAATATAATAATACTAATGATCAGGAGTTTTTGTTAATGATTAAAATAATTATACTAAATGCGTAGTACATAAATAAAGTACATAATACTAGTAGCACATACTAATTCAAAAAAATGTAATTTGTTTTTAATTTTATGATATGGTAGTAAATAGTTTTAAGTAGGCATATTTTTACTCATAAATTTATGATATGTTATGTATGTTTTTATAATTAAATGACACGTTAAACGTTATTTTATCATTGACACTAAAATAATTATGGTTTTTATAATTTCATAAAAATATAAATGCTATTTCGTAAAAGTATTAGTTTTAAAAATATCGCTTTCATTCTCTTCTTTTTATATCTGTAGGTGTTACTAGGTTACGAATGTACTAAAAACTATAAATGTGTATACTATTTATATGCATTAGAGAAAAACAAATATAAAAAATTGTTTGTTGTTTTTAAATACAGTTTGTCCAGTAACGATATTTTTTAAGTCTATATAATAAATAATTATTCGAACATTGCGAAAATCTTGAATAGTCAATTTAAGATTTATTTCTAGTCTTCAAATTTAGTGTTCGAAGAAATAAATTTCAAAATTAGTTTTAGAATTAATATTACTGAACGCTGTCAGGATCAATTCTCTTCTTTAGTGACAATTTAATCGATGTTACACTCTTATTTCGTGTTAAATGCTCAAAGTTTCCATTTCTTCCAATAACGTACATCATTCGAATGATTTTTTTACATTCATCATATTTCACGAGATAGTTTATTTCATAATTCTTGTTACTTCAAATGCTAATACGAATATATGACGTTAGATGCAACTAGTTCATTTTAAAAGAATGTCTGTAAAATGTAATTCCACAGTAAAATGTAATGCCTATGAAATGTAATGCCACGTATATATGATGTCATGTAAAAATCCCTAATGGAAACAAGTGATAATTATCATACTGAAAACCATTAAGCCAATGAATTAATTAAGTTTATTTAGTATTGCTTCTGTAAATGCTAATACGACTGTGATACTCGTTCTTTAGATGATAATTATATGTGATTTACATAAATTATTTACTGTGGAAATATTAAAATTTGCAATAACTTTTCAAAGTCTACTAATAAATCTAATAAGTAATTTTTTATAATGCTGATTTAATAAATAATATTACTAATTACTCCAAATCCTCAGCAATTTATATAATAGAAAAGCTGAGAGAATCCAAAATTGTGAGAAGCAGTTAGTAAGAATAAAGTATTAGAAAAATATATAGAAAAAAATGTACAATTAAACTATAAAGAAATGTAAAATATACATAATAAAAAATTCCTCCTCACAAACAGTTCAAAAGTAAACCACCAGGCTTACAGAGACTAACGGTAAACAAAAATTAGAATCATTACTTACATATTCTGTAATGTAAATACAACAGGTTTTTTTTTATTTCCAATGGCAAGGTAAGCACAAGAAGAGTAAAAATAGTAATAATAACAAAAATAACAAGGGGAAAAAAATACAAAAGAATAAATGTCCAGAAAATGCACAGATGACCGAAGTCATTGCCTTAAGAATTCTAAATACAACAAGTTTAAAAGAATAAAAAATAAAAATCTAAAACATTTAATACTATCAAAAACTTGATAATAAAAAAACATCAAAATTTATTAGAATAAATGTTTAGAATGTAGCCGAATATATCAATAAAGTGGAAAAAAAAAAATTATACTATTATAAGTTATTTTTATTCTATTCATGTTATTTAATTCTTGTTTAAATCTTTTAAATTATTTGAAAATCTAATATTTAAGTACAGTGATCAAGTTCAGAAATATATTGGGTCTCCTCTACGAGAAATTAAACACACAAGTAGAATGCATTAGATTAAATTTAACGATCTATTACAATTAGCATTGTTGCCATAATATTCTAAAGTACTAATTGGCAATGCTATGAATGACTTCATATATCAATACGCAAGAAATGATAAATGCTGGATTAGAATATGAATTTAATATCACTGAAGAACAATATTTCACTTTTTAAATTTCTTGGAAATTTAAAGTGACTTCTTAGGTTATAACCAATAGTGAAATAAATGTTATCCTACAATATTTAAAAGTGAATCTATATTAATACAGCTAGTCAAAATGCTTAATTAAAATTTAAATCTCAAAAAACGTGAAATTATTTTTACTGACAATTAAATTTGGGAAAAAAACCCCTATTTAATAATTATCTAACACACTATAGAATTCAGAAATTCTTGGATTTACATCTATTTTCGCCACTCTGTTTCAATTCCTTCTATTAGCTCACACTCTCAATACATATATCTTGTTCAAATTTTCAATCGTTCATAAAATACTTTTTATTCATCCACTCAAGTTCAAGTACATTTTTTTGAATTTGTAGTGGATGACACTGGATGGTAATACAGTTTTTTCAATTATTAATTCAGTAATTAAATTTAATTAATTAATTTTAGTTTTTTTTAGATTTAAGTTGCATGTTAATAATAATAGATGGCGCCAGAGGAAAGAGCAAAATTTCAACTTTATTTGTGACGGACTTTTGTGCAATATGTTGGGAAAAAAATAGGAATTGACTTTAATTTTTTTTTATATTACTTGTGTTTAATCACAGTTGAATTTGGGGGAAAAAACCCTATTTAATAACTATCCAACACACTCTAAAATTAAGAAATTCATTTATTTACATGCATTTTCGCCATCCTTTTTACGGCTCTATTCACTTCATACTTCAACTCGCAGTTTTCTTCTTCTTGGTTATAATTATATAAATCGCATTTACATAAATCCAAATACATCATATAAATAAATACCCTTTGATCGAAAACCTCTATTTGATGTATTTGAAGTGAAAGACCACAGCTATATACATGACGTCTGCCAAACTTACGTAATTTAACAACCAATTTTTTTTGTTAAAAAATGATTCCTGTTTAAGTGGATTCAAATGGAGGAAACAATAACAAAACAAGCCATTTCAGAGAAATTCAAATTATATGAATTACCTATTGAAAATAACATGGTGTTATAGCGAAAATGATCCCTATTGCTCTTGATTTTGGGTGAAATGTGTTGTTAATGAACAACTTTAAGTCAATTCCGTATTATTCCACTTTTTATGATGACCAGAATAAATTACTTTTTACTTATCACTTGCACCTCTTGGGAATGTAGTATACTGGCACACACTTTTCTTTTTTACGAAAATTTTCGTCCTTACACAGTGTTAAATTACTTCATCATAATAATATAATAAATCATTAAAAATCCCTATGTCAATGAGCATGTACACGATAGCTGTTGTTGATGCAGAAAGGAGCGTACTTCCTAAAGATGTGCGATAGCTAGTGGCTATATTAATACCTTTTAATTTTTCTGGTTTGAAACTTAAAAAATATAATATAATGGCTTAAATATAACCTAATTATTTACCAAAATTAAATATTCCATGCATTTATTTTTGAAATCTTTTTAATTTATCAGAAAACTTATTTTCAGCGTTTTTGATGAAAAAAAGGTATATAACATTTAAGAAGACTTTCTTTAGGTAGTTAAAATGGAATTTAAATTTTACATTTGTGTTAATATATTTCACTGCTATTGGTATCGAAGTGCAAAATATGCTGTAGTTTGAATACTTATGGCAAAAATTTAAAGACGAAATTCCTTGAAATTGTAAACCTCCAACGTATTATAAAAACATGAATTTCATTTAATCGGATTAGGTGGAATTTGTTTTATTTCAACATCTACCAATGTAACAATAATAAATATTAAAGTTTTTAAATGTATTACGAAGGAAATATGAATGAAATATTTCAACATAATAGTGTGTTTAAAAAAAAAAAACGATAAAAAAATCAACTTGTGTGATTTACATGTAATTATTAATGTATACTTCTAAAGATTCTTCATAATTTTGAAATTCTATCAGTAGCAAGTAAAAGGCATCAAAAGCTTTACTAGAATCTATTCTTAAAAACACGGCCATCAGGAGCTGAAACATGGAAGCAGAAACTTTACCAAAACTTTTATCTCGCTCTCTTTACATATTTGGAGTATATCTGGAGGAAAATGACACTGTGATATCAAGAAAAACCATAAAAGCAAAGAATCAATCTAAAAGATCACAACCCCTCTGGATTACCACAGAAATTATATTTTCACACGTATTTCTTCTATGGTCTACGGTATGCGGAATATGCGGAACCTTATCTTGGACAATCTTCATTTCTGGAACACTTGATGTGTTCGGATTCATCTTGGCAAAAGACGTGTTCTATGTGAGAATAATACGAATCCGAGAAGCAATAAGAAATTTAAAACATTTTCCTGTTCATGTTCACTATACAACTAAACGCCGGAATGTTCTGCTGATCAATAAGATGATAGTAATTACATGTATCTATTCTAGTTTGTATATTACTTATGTTTTTACGCTCTTCAAGCCAGAAAATATTATCTGGCAGCAAACCACGAACTATACTCTGAATTGCCTTTCAACTTCTTTTAAAATAATTTTCTGGATATTTTACGTGTGGTACGTATACGTTGGAATACCTATTCTCATATGCCTTTTCGTATTCATGTGCTTACATATTGACGCGAAACTTCAATCAATACACCAAAACTTGGATTTCATGTTAAAACACAAAACATGCCACATTTATAGAATCCGTAAGCAACGAAAACAATTCTGCTGTCTTCAGAAACTATCATCAGAAATTAATGCCATTTTTACCGAAATTATTTTCTTTTGGTTGTTGAAGATTGTGTTTCGATGCTGTACAAGTATGTTTGATTTGGTAAGAGACGCGTGGACTGGTGACGATCTCTTTTATCAAGGTTTAATACTCCTTGATGTTATTTTTGACATCACTCACTTATTAGTAATGTGCATGTTCGCCGCAAAAATTGTGGAAAGTAAAACTAATATTTCAGAAACACTTACTGGTTTGATGGCGTTTGACCGTCCATGGCATGAGAACTCTTTGCAAGAATTTAATTTATTTTTGTCAATTTTGGGACATTCGAATATAGGAATGACAGCGTGGGATGTCATTATTTTAAATAAGAACCTTGTCGTAACTGTTTTTGGGGTTATTGGATCCTATTCTATAATAATTTATCAAATAAGCAATTAGTTGTTACATAATTACCACATCCTGGATCAAAAATTGGATTACATGCTAAAACATGCTACATTTCGAGGATTCGTAAGCAGCGAAAAAATTCTGTTCCCTGCAGAAGATATCATCAGAATTTAATACAATTTTTACTTTTTGGTTCTTGAAGATTGTGTCTCGATGCCGTACAAACATGTTTGATTTGGTAAGAAGCACGCGGGAAACGTAACGCAAGTTCAAACAATTTCAAACCCGGTTAAAAATTTTATCATTTCGACAATTTTAAAAATTGTTATTTTCAATTACGAATTTATTGAAACGAGATGATACTGTGTGCACATAAATTTACCACACACATATATAAATAAATCATTAAATATATTATTCTAAAAAATGCGATATGCAAAATATTAAATTATTCCTTTACGCACTATATAAAATAATATATATATGATAGGATAGGATAGGATTGGATATGCCTATGATAGGACAGCTGATGACTATTAAATCACAAGCTCTAACGCGAAATTTTACCTGGAAATCATCAAATAAAACTTCTGAGATATATATATATATACTATATGTATATATAAATTACAAATTAAACTTTAATTAAACATTTCATTAAACGACATTTATAATAATTATTTTAAATAATAATAAATAATATAAGATAATTTCTTAATATAACTTCTATATAAAAAATGAATATAATATATATTACAGTCACGCATATAAGCCCTTCAAAAATGCTCAAGAATAAAATGCTGTTTAAGCGACTATCACGTTGTAAATACCTTCTCTTGCTAAAGAAATTCCATTAAAATTGCTCGCCATTTATCATTTGTAGATTCATCTTGGTTTTCTTGCAAAGCATTTTAATGCTTTTTTCACATAGCTGTTTCAAGAATTTTAGGTCGTTTAACAAAATATTTTAGTGGTATTTGTATGAAATGAATACCTGTTTGTAACGGTATTTCTAAAATGTAGGCAACAGTTACATAAGCTTGTTAACATTTTTAAATATTTGAAGAATAATTGTTGTCTTTCATTTTTTATTTATTTATTTAGTGTTATTTTTATTATTATTTACTATCTTAAAAAACCCGGCATGGCCCAGTAGCACAAAATAATATATTTTCAATATAAGTTAATTTTAATTAAAAAAATATTAATTCACATTCTAATGTTTAGAGTTATAAATAATATTAATAGGTTAAAATAAAGAAATCATTCTTATTCAACAACTCCCAATATTTATTTTCACTTCTAATCTGACAGCATTATTATATCCTTAAAAATAAATGCCAATTTGGAAAATAAATGAAAATGTATACTGTAAATTTTCTACCTTATTCTATTATAATAAATTAATGAAAAATAACTTTTATAAATTAATAATTTTTAAGGCTGATGTCATCTGCTGGCTTAAAATACTGATGGCAGTAAATAAAATTTCTCAGTTAGTTAAAAACTAATTAACAAAAAATATTTTTGTAATATTTTATTAAAATGTTTTGTGATTTACTTATTCAGAAAAAAATGAGCCTGTAAGTGCTATAGTTTATAATTTATACTGAGATATACAGTTTATAATTTATACTGAGACATACATCTGTTTATAATGTGTTGGCAAGAAATTAATTTCGAATCTACCATTTATGTAAATGGTAAAACCCAAGAAATGCAAACCCAATATATGCAAAGAAAAATATTAACTTATAAAGAGATAATTAATCAAGTTAACTTAATTCATAATTATACGTATACAGTACACTAGATATTAAGTGTAATATAATTAAACATAATAATTGGGAAAAGCTTCACATTTGCATTTTACATTTTCAAATATTTAAAATATTCATGTGTAATTGCAAAACATTTTTCGATACGTTTCCATATCATAAATAAGCTATTTTCGTTATACTCGTGCTAAGACTCATTGTGTATTCAGTAAAATTATCAGCTGTCGAAAGTTGAATGACGTATTATATGTAAACATGCAATGAAAAAATAAACTTAACGATATACATTAACAAGACAACGATTTAATATTTTACAAAAAGTAAAACAATCCTTATATTAAAGAAAAGCTAATTTGAATATGATTGATTAATAGTTTAACTTGTACATTTGCGTGAAGTAATATATTTAGTATTAATTAATATTCAGAAAAAATACTTTATTAACAATCGTTAGTGAAAGAAATGAAAATATATTGAAAACTAATTAAAAAAAAAAAAAGCAATTGTACAAATTTAAAAGCAATACCCCTGAATACATCATATCTTCGCGTTTAAAAATTAATAAAAAAGTATATATATATGTTACAATATGCATTTAAATTAATTTAATTATTTTATTTCCTAATCTATCAACAATTTTTTTTTCAATTATTCATGATGAAGTAAAAAATATCTTCACTAGTGCTTCATATAACGAATAGAAGATCACACTTTTTGCAATCTAAGTTAAATTTTATATACACTATGAATTAAAATTTCATATTTTGACATTGTATAATACGAGTATAACCGTGTATATATACCTCTTAATTATTAATGGAAATATACTCCAAAGAAATATACATGGTAAAATAACACCAAATAAAACATTTTTATGAAAACATTTAAATATTTTGAGATTTAAAATATCATGTTTCATTTTAGTTTATATTCTATTATATTATATTCAATAAATCAAAATTGATGATTTTAATACACAAAGAAGTATTTTTCTACTAAGTGTTGAAAAGTATTTGAAATTGTGCCTTTCCAGCAATCTATAATTTTTCTTTTATTGAATAAAGGTTAATAAAGGTTTTTAATGCACTCGTTTAATTTTTTTTTTTGTAGTATCTATTTAGTTTTTCTTTTATTAAATGTTATCAGATATCACCCCAGTTGCTCAGCAGCATAAAAAATAAAGTTATTTTTCATAAACTTAAAAGAAAAATATGGGTGCAATGTGTAAAAAAACAACCGAAAGAAAATTTCAAATGCCAAGGAATAACATCTAATGATTATTAAAAAATATCAATTGGGAAACTATAAAGTAAAAATTATTCCGAATCCCTATGTATGAATAAAATAAAAATGCAAAAAATAACCAAACTATAAAATAAAACATTTCAGAAAAAAGGATTTTAAAAAGGTCATTATTATATAGACTCCATTTTTTTTTTTTTTTAATTTCAATATAATTTCAAAAATTAATTAAAAATATATCCAATATTTGAAAGTAGTAATTTAGTTATGAAACAAATTAGATCTCATCTACGGGAAATTAAACAGACGATCAAAGAAATAAGTAGAAAACCTTATATTAAACTTAACATTTACTTACACTTAGCATTGTTACCATAATACTGGGAAGTGCTAATTGGCATTGCTATTAATGACTCCATATAATATTACGTACCTCTATTACAATATTAATTTATTGTCACTAATAAACAATATTTCATTCTTTAGATTTTTTGCAAACCTAAAAAGACATCTTGGGATCTAACCGATAGTGGAACAAATGATATGCAACAATTAAAATGGAGTTTATGTTCATAAAGCCAGTCAAAAAGCGTAGTCAATATTAAAAACGGGAAATTAGTTTTGCTGACAAAAAGTTGGGGAAGAAAACCGGATATTTAATGATTATCCAACGCAGTCTATAATTCAGAAATTCATTTATTTACATACGTTTTCGCCATTCTTTTTAGAGTTATATTCACTTCATTACTTTGTAACTAACTCTCAGTTCTTTACTACTTAGTTATAATTATATAATTCGCATTTATATATAACCATATACAACATATATATATAAATAGCACTTTGAACGAAAATCTCTATTTCATGTATTTAAACTAATGGTCTCAATAGTGTGCATAGTGGTTGCCAAATCTACGTAATTTAACAACCAATTATTTAACATTAAAATCAATTCAAACAGAGGTAATAGTAACAAAAAATGTCAAATTAAATGGAGAAATTCGAATTATATGGATTACCTATAGAAAATACCAGTTTTTTTTTAGCGAAAATGATCTCTATTACTCTTGATTTTGTTGAAATGTGTTTTTAATGAACCACTTTAAAGTCAATTCCATATTCAAACATGTTTCAACTTTTATAGTGACGGATAATAGTTACTTTTTACTCACCACTTATGCCTTTTGGCGATGTATGCTGACACTCGCCTTTGAGGTTTATGAAATTTTTGTCCTTAAACGGTATTATGTTAATTCATCCAATTATAATAAATCAGTAAAACTCTTTCTGTCCATGAGCATTTATGCCATGATCGTTATTGCAGAAAGAAACATACTTGCAAAAAGATGTGTTTTATCTAGTGGCTATATTAGTACCTGTTAATTTTTCTGGTTCAAAACTTATATTTAAACTAATATATTTTATTTTACAAACTAAACTATTTACCGAACTGAAATATACCATACATTTATTTTTGAAATTTTAATTTCTTAGAAAAACTTCTTTTCAGCTTTTTTTTTATTATAAAAAACAAGAGTGTTATATTTAAGAAGTCTTTATTTAGATAATTTAAGTGGAATTTAAAATTTACATTTGTGTTGTGCATTATTAATATACGTTTGCTATTATTGATATTCACGTGCAAAATTTGATGCAGTTTAAATATTAATGAAAAATGGACGAAATTTCTGGAAATTGTATACTTCCAACGTATCTTAAAAACACGAATTTCACTTATTCGGAAAAGGTTAAAATTATTCTTTTTTTTTCGACAACGATCAATGAAACTATTATAAATATTGTCAATATTATACAATTGAATACAAAAGAATTATTATTATTGAATACAAAAGCAATATTATTATTTAATAAATATTGAATACAAAAGCAATATTTCGATATCCTAGTAAATATTTAAGGAAAAAGAAACGATAAAACTTGCTTTGTGGAATAAGTCTTTAGCGATATATACTTATTTATTTATATATACTTAATAATGCATACTTCTACTGTCACTAAGAACATTTTGAAATTATGGAAAATCAATTAAAAGATATCATAAGCTTTACGAGAATCTATCCTTAAAACCCACAACCCTCAAATCGAAGTATGGCAGCAGAAACTTTACCAAAACTACTATCTCGCTCACTTTACCTATTTGGAGTATATGTGGAGGATAACGACACTGTGGTATCAATAGAAACCATAAAAGCAAAGAATCTTTCAAAAAGATCACAACCTTTCTGGATTTCCATAGAAATGGTATTTTCGCACCTATTTTTTGTATTTGCCTCAGTATACGGAGGACTCGGAAATGAATCTTGGCCATTTTTAATTTCTGGAACACTTGATTTGTTTGGATTCGTCTTGGCAAAAGATTCGTTCTATGTGAGGATAATACGAATCAAAGAAGCAATACGAAGTTTAAACCTATTTCCTGTTCATGTTCACAATGCAACT
This sequence comes from Caerostris darwini, assembly GCA_021605075.1. NCBI lineage: Eukaryota > Metazoa > Arthropoda > Arachnida > Araneae > Araneidae > Caerostris > Caerostris darwini. The sequence continues at coordinate 37,369 of BPLQ01015485.1, forward strand.
AAACGCCGGAATGCTCTGTTGATCAATACTATGATAATGATTGCATTTTTCTTTGCTGTTGTGTATATTACTTATGTCTTTGTGGTTTTCAAGCCAGAAAATATTATCTGGGAACAAACCACAAACTATATTCTGATTCGTCTTTCAACTGCTTTTAAAATAGTTTTTTGGTTATTTTACGTGTGGTACGTATACGTCGGAATACCTATTTTCATATGCCTTTTCGTATTCATGTGTTTACATATAAATGCGAAACTTCAAGCAATACACCAAAAACTGGAATTCATGCTGAAACACAAAACATGCCACATTTCGAGGATCCATAAGCAGCGAAAGAAATTCTGCTATCTTCAGAAACTATCATCAGAAATTAATACCATTTTTACTGAAATTATTTTCTTTTGGTTGCTGAAGATTGTGTTTCGATGCTGTACAAGTATGTTTGATTTGGTGAGAAACTCCTGGACTGGTGACGATCTCAGTTTTCAAGGAATAATACTCCTTGACGTTATTTTTGACATCACTCACTTATTAATTATGTGCATTTTTGCAGCAAAAATTGTGGAAAGTAAATTTCATAGTTTAGAAACACTTACTAGTTTGATGCTGTTTGATCAACCCTGCAATGAAAATCATTTGCAAGAATTGAATTTATTTTTGTCTATTTTAGGACATTCGAATATAGGAATGACAGCTTTTGATTTCATTCTTTTAAACAAGAATCTTGCCCTTAGTGTTTCTGGAATTATTGGATCTTATTCTATAATAATTTATCAAATAAGCAATTAATTGTCACATATTACCACATCCTTTGAATAAAAGGAAGGAACTAAATGTAGGATAATTTAATTAAAGAAGAATCCTTTTTCTATCGCGTTGTCCACTTATAAATAGCGCATATATTTAATTAAAAAGCAGTAAAAACTAATTGAAATGTTTACGTGGCCATTAGGAAGAACATGCTGAAATAAATAACATCAATCCAGCATGATTCAGAAATTATCCTGTTTAATTATTAGAGTTAGTTGAACTCCAGTTGACAGCTATTTAT